>QAOC01021264.1:342325-382521 GCA_003255005.1 Begonia fuchsioides
TTATCAGCTAACCTCTACAATTTATAGAATTCACGCATAACAGCTACATGCGGTCGACCTTCAGTTTTAAAACGGTCGACCTTAAGTTACCGTTGCATATGGAAGTTATAGCCGTTACATTATAACGGTCGCCCCTCTTTATAAAAACGATCGACCTTTATACAACTACCGGTCGACCCTATTTTATACGCGGTCGACCCTTTCACAACAATCATGCGTATTGCGGTCGACATTTAATTAGCGGTCGACACTTAAAAACGTTCTGGAACGTATAGCGGTCGACACCTTATTTTGCGGTCGGCCATCCAAATTTACATATGCATTAAGTGTCGACCGTGTGTATACTAAGTGTCGACCGCACTACAAGTGGTCCGAGCCAACCGAGCCAGCTCTCGAGCTGGCTTTCGAGCCGGATCAGTTGGCTCAGTATTTCCGAGCCCACGAGCCAACTCGAGCGAGCTGTACTCTCGGGCTCGGCTCGAGCAGCTGAGCCAACAATGACTCGATACTGGCTCGAGCTGCTACAGTACTGAGCCAAACGAGCGAGCCTGGCTCGCTGGTTTGCCAGCACTAGCATGACCGTCGTTTCCGTAATTTCTTCTGTGAAAAAATTGAAACGGGAGCCGAGTGAAAATAGGTTTCACGTATGGAAGAAAGTTAAACAGAGGAGAGAAGCAATAGGAAACCTCTTTCTTCGTTTCGCTTTCTCCTTTGTTGGTTTTTTGATTTGATCAGCGAAAATGGAGCACAGTGGTGGCTTTAATTCGATTAATTTGGTAGTTTTCTGGTTATGTTTAACTCTACTGGTTAGGATTCCTTCTTCTTCTTCTTCTTCTTCTTCTCCTCAACTCAATTTTCTTGGAGTTTCTCCTGAAGGTAGATTTCTATTCATAGTTTTGGTTGTTCGATGTGCTTGATTCTTTTTGTTTCGTAGATTGACCCCTATTTTACCTTCTGACGTATAATTTATGCTTTCTGTTGAAGAGCATCTTAAGCAGTTCCGTTATCAAATTTTGATTTGGTTCGTTACAATATTTTGAAAAATTTCCTCCCAGATTACGGATATTATAGATCGTCGAACGTATTGAAGTGTAAAGATGGATCCAAGAAATTCACGATATCTCAGCTCAACGACGACTTCTGCGACTGTCCTGATGGGTCTGACGAACCCGGTTGGTTTCCCATGTTTTCTTATATCCTTTGTTTCCTTCCTCATTGATTTCATCTTCCCGAACAGATCTTGTAATTGTGGTTGTTATTTTTTCGTTGCATCAGGAGCAGCTGATGAATGACATAATGTGTTTAGTCGTAATTGTTTTTTGTTGTTGCCATTTTGTCAGTCAGAGAATTGCACTACCTTTTAAGAGGCATCTCTTTTCTCTCTTTCAATTCGTTGAGAAGTATTTCTCATCAACTGAATAGCATGTTGTTGAATCGTTTCATGACTGCATCTATCTTCCGCAAGAAAAATATCTTCTTTTTGTTGCTGAATATGGAAGATATAGACCAGTTTTTCATGTTTCGTTTTTATGGTTCTCTAATGTAAATCTTCCTTCACTAATAGATGGATTTTTCTTTTTTTTCTTCTTTATTTAATTTGAATTATAAATTTTGTGGTTGTAGGTACATCCGCATGTCCAGGTGGGAAATTCTATTGTAAAAATGCTGGGCATGTTTCTCTTTTCTTGTTCTCTTCAAGGGTGAACGATGGTATATGTGGTAAGTTCTCTTGCTGGATGGTGCAGCATCATGATCTGTTTAAGTATTTCTTTCAGTCGTCCTGCTTTTTGTCTTTTAAAACATCGGTCCGAGTGATTAAAGTTGGACTTGAAAGACTACGATCATGGCTAGTTGATTATATTATCTACCAGCAAAGCCAGATAGTTGCTGTAATCAAAACATCGTGTGGTTCTATTGGTTTATGAAGAAGGAAACTTGTAAGCACCATTGAGATTCTACAACTGGTTGGAGATGAATTGATTAAGCCAGGATTAAACACTTTCACTATTCCGCCCAAAGTTCAGTATTGAGTTTGCTTCGTAAATTTGTAAAGGATTGCTCAAACTAAGTATGGTGGGAGTTGAATTTTTTTAGAAAAGAGTCATACAAAGGGTTAAAGTTCAGACTATGGAAAATTTTTATACAAATTGCTTCATTCGCTAATAAAACGTGATTTGCTTCCTCTTCTACTAGCTTGTTTTCCTAAATTGATTTATTTCTTTTACTCGTGGATGTGCTTTGATCATACAGAGCTACATATTGAAGTCTCCTTTCTTTAATGTTTAGACTGCTGCGATGGAAGTGATGAGTATGATGGCAAAGTGAAGTGTGAAAACACATGCTGGGAGGCTGGGAAGGTAGCAAGAGAAAAGTTGAAGAAAAAGATTGCCATATATGAAGAGGGTGTTGCTATTAGGAAGTCGGAAGTTGAACAGGCAAATGTAGCTATATCCAAAGATAAGGCAGAACTTACAAAGTTGAAAAGTGAGGAGAAAATATTAAAAGGCCTTGTGCAAAAGCTTAAAGGTAAATAGTCTTGTCTTCTTGTTTTATAGTTCTCCAAAATAATTGAAATCTCACTCTCTGAATATTTCATTTTCTTCTTAGTGCTTTGGATCAGCTTCAGTCTAGTACAATTTTTATATTCATTAGTGATGAGACTAGGGTGGTGATAATTTCAACTTGGTGTCTGTTCAATCGACATGATTCCCATGTTTGTGAAACAAGTCTATAACTTTCTGAATTAGAAGTTTTTTGTTTCTCTAAGTTCAATAAGGGTTTAGTTTAAGATCTAGTTTGAAGATATACATCTGGCAAATTCTTCATCTCATATTGTAGTAAAATCCTCATGTGATACTTATTTTCGAAGTCCTAAGGATTAATATAAATTATTCTTTTACCACTCGTTTAGAGCATAAAGAACGCATTGAAAAGGCAGAAGAGAAAGAACGTCAGCAGAAGGAAAAAGAAGAGAAAGAAAAGAAAGAAGCTCAGGATAAAGCGAGCGAGAAAACAAGTGAAACTCAAGAGGAAGAGAAGGAAAAGAAAGAAGATATGGATAAAGCCAGTGAAAAAACAAGTGAAACTCAAGAGAAAGTGGTAGAAGGGAGTGACGGAGCTTCAGAGAACTATTACAATGGACATGAGCCAACAGAAAATGCATATGACGAAAGTGGTCTTTCAGATGATTCTTCTTTGGATCAGGTTTGACTGATTTACTGTTTACATTGAAGTTTTTTTCTAACTTTTTCATTTATTTGCTAATCTTACTTACATTCTTCTGAATGATTAAAATAATTAGAAACAATGATTTCATCTTTATATACTGGCGAATTTCTTTGATTCCAATTGATGGAGTTTATTGGCTTTAAGATTGCAATGTGTGGGCAGGATTCCAACTCATTGTGATATCAAAATTTAGTTTATTCAAGTGATTATTGCTCATCAAATAAGAACTTATTGAAGTATAATTATACGTTTTTTCTGATGATGTTGGATGTGGGTGGTTGTTCTTTCATTCTGTATAGTTGATTTTTTTTTTTTTTCATATTTGTAACTTTAACATCTTTTAACCAATGTTGTAGCTTCTTGAACTTACCTTTTGGGTGATGTTGTTCTAACACGTCACTTATCTGTTTCAACTTTTTAACACTTGCTCAAATCAAACATTGGTAAACAGTGTGAATATTGTTTGTCAGGATTGGGAGGAGGACCCTGTCGATTTAGTTGGTGAAGATGAATATAAACATGCAACAACAGGAGATGCATCAGCAGGAGCAGAGGCGTCTTTGCTTAGCGAAAAAGAACAAGTAATATTTTTGAGTTCTTTAATAAAAATCTGTAACATTCGTTTTTTTATAATTTATATTTTCCCTTCTGAATGTGAACATTTGTACTATAATAGGATATAACAAAAGAGGAAGATAACTCTCAAGTTGAATCCGAAACTGTATTACATTCTGAAGTTAAAGATTCTATTGGAGAAGTGAGGAATGAGGTATCTTACTTATCTTGATCTATAAAGTATTGTTGTTTGTAAAGCCTGAAAAATTTTTCTTGTCCGTCTGTCAGCAGAACAGCCCCATAATCTTTTCAAAATATTTTATCTCTCATAAAAGAAATCCTTCCTTATACATATTAGCTTTATGTGTTTTCTCTCTCACAACATATAAGAGAATATTGTCATTATTTTCTCTTGCAGATCTCTTATAACAGATGTTGCATAATTTCTTAAAAGCATAAGTTCCTATAGATTGAGTGATAACTACGTCTAGAAGCAAAATCGTTAACATTTGAACAAAGGATTTTGTAAAATTCCAAAATTATTTGGGATTCTTAATAAAAGACTAATTTGTTAGTTTTTTTTTGTATATTTTATCAGATCACAGTTAACTTTAAGTAGCATGTGGAAACACTTAAGTGGCACATGGACTGGTTATGTGATATTTAAATATTATATCTACTTTAATATGCTTTTAAAGTCTTGTTTTTTGGTTATTTGATTTAGTGATTTAAATCATATAGGATGATGAAAAATCTAAGAATATGGAAGAATTATCAAGGGAAGAGTTGGGAAGACTAGTTGCTTCTCGTTGGACTGGAGAAAATAAGAAAACAGAAGAGGTTGTCTCTTCAAAAGACACTTATGATGAAGGCAGTGATGAAAGTCATAAGGATGGGTTTGACGAGGAATATGATGGAGATGCGTCAGTGACTGATGAAGCTATGCACAAATATGATGATGATGTGGAGGATGAGATAGAAGAAGATCTAAAAGATGAAAATCATTATGATGATGCCGATTCGTACAAGTATGAATCAGATACAGAAGCAGATTCATCAGGTTAACAATTATTCTCTCTTTTATTTATCAATCGAGCAAGTCACTACTGTTATATATTTTTAACATATGTCTCATTGTTTTTCCATTGGTTCATAGAAATCACCTCTAAACCCTCTTGGTTGGAGAAGATACAACAAACTGTACGTAATGTTCTGGAATCTGTTAATATTTTTCAGGCTTCGTTGAATCAATCAGGTTTAAATTGATGTGAATGTTCATTACTTTCTATTGAATTGATTTACTTGCTATGAATCGCTTATCTTTCATTTGGACTTTAGATGCTGCTCATGTGCGCAAGGAATATGATGAGTCCAGTGCCAAGTTATCCAAAATACAGTCTAGAATATCAAGTTTGACACAAAAGCTAAAACAGGACTTCGGTTAGTCTGGATTAAGATGTGTTGGCTCTTCCCTATGGCATTTTTCAATAGATTTTTGTTGCTTACTTGATTTAAAGCTTAAAAGATTCATGTTTTAATCCTTTTCAGGTCCAGAGAAGGAATTCTATTCATTGTATGATCACTGTCTTGAGAGTAAGCAGAACAAGTAACAAATTTCACCTTGGTCTTAAATTTTTCTTTCAAGATGTTTAATTTTGTTGACATTGTTTTTGGATTTTGACGTTGTTTAGAATGTTCACTCTAGCCATTTGTTTGATTTTGTATTATTGAAATTCTCCCTCCAGGTATGTTTACAAAGTGTGCCCATATAAACGAGCTTCCCAGACGGAAGGCCATTCATCAACTCGCTTAGGGTAGGGTTTTTTTTTTTTAATTTCTGTGAAGGCCACTCAACTACTTGTTTCCTTGCTATTTTAAGTTCTATGCATGCCATACCTAAATTGATCCCAGTTGAATAATGAATAGCTCTTTACAAAATAATATGAAATATCTACTGAAATAATTATTCATTGAGCCCTATCTAACTGACATTTATACCTAATGTGTGAGATTGATACGGAAGGGAGAGTTATCATCTAATCTTGAATTCAATATAGTACTTGTTGATGTAGATATTGTTGTTCTAAACAGGCAATGGGAAAAATTTGAGGAATCTTACACAGCAATGATATTTTCAGGCGGGGATAAATGTTGGAACGGGCCAGACAGAAGCTTGAAGGTAATTTATTTATGAAGCAGTTCATAGCATTTGTGACCGATTTCTATTGTTGATTGTTATAAGGATAGAACTAAATCATTGTTAAATAATATAATCTGTCATCAGTTATTTGAAAACATAAAAAGTTGTTTGATGACATTGGAATCATTTTCACATTTCATCATTAAGTATAAATAGAAATTCTTTCGAAGTTTTTAGGACTTGCTTGTGTATTTATTTTGGCTTTGAACTGCCACAGCTGTTTGTTGTTAGAGAGATGGGTCCATGGGTAAGCATAAAATGAACTATGAAAAAGCGGTACCTCATGTGTTTTTATTCATGGATGAAGCTGTCCTTTAATTGGCACATTTAAGGTTTAGAACAATGTGCTATATTATGACAGAATAATATCGATTATAAAACTTGACTACAATATGCATGTCGGTGCAATCTTCCTTTCATAACAATGCGATAGTACCATCTACCAGAACTCATTATGCTTCTCCTGATGATGTTTGAAAAATATTACTTCAGGTCAAGCTAAAGTGTGGAGTGAAAAATGAGATTTCTGATGTGGACGAACCAAGTCGCTGCGAGTAAGATTTGCATGCCATCTCTCTCTTCTCTTTCTCTCTCTCTCTCTCTCTCTCTCTCATTCAATTACAAGTGTAAATTTCTTGACAGATATTTAGCGCTGTTCTCCACTCCAATTTTATGCCGTGAGGAAAAGCTTCAGGTACAAATATGGTGTTTTGCTTATTGTTTCATTCGACAGGCATTAAACTATTGATGTCAATTATTACAGGAACTAAAAAATAAACTGCAATCGATGAACGAAAAACAACCAAGCAACCGGGATGAACTATGAAGCAATGGCTCAGATACAGCCTCAGAGGTTGGAAAAGGGTAGTCAGTTCAATTTACAGAATACGTCCAGTCATAAAGAGTATCGGCAATGCGGCTTAATCACTATCCTAGATTGAAGAGTATCCTAAAAATGTTGAAGTATGAACTGCCTAGTTTTGATCTCCAATCAATCTAAGTAGCATTGGCACTGCATACTTACTTTAAGCCTATTGGTTGCCTTATGTTTCTTCAAGGGTCTAAAGGTTATGGACATTTTTTATGACTGAATTTCCTTTTTTTGAACTGCAAGACATAAAAATTAGCAAGGACGATAATGTAGTTGACAGGAATTTTGCTATATCTGCTTGGTGGTTTTGCTGCAATTTGTTTTTTTTCTNATTTCTTTTGAATCCAGTTTCAGATCTGATCCAGCACTGTGCATTGCAGTGCTTCAAATAAGGTAATTAGTCATTCGAGCGCGGCTCTTCTTCAACTTATTGGGATTTGAGAGTTGGTAATTGCTTCCAAAAACCAAACACACACCATTGACATCATGAAATCTTCTCTTAAAACTAAAATAATGCGAATTTGCATTTGAACAACTCTGTTGAAATTGCAGAAGCAAAGAATTATTATGCATATTGAGTGTAGACGAAATAGAAATACCAGAGAAAGCATCTACATGACAACAGCACCAAAGGGGGTTCATGAAGATCCTGATTCAGTGATATTAAGAGAGAGAGAGAGACTATTGCACAACATGAAACTTACAGTTCTAGTTGTCATTTGATTGAGAACCACTTGCAGCTCTACTTCCATCTCCACTGCTAGATTGAGACCCAGATGATGAAAATAAACCAGTGAATGACCATGGAAACGAAAATCTTCTACCCGGTGAAACTCTCGCATTACCGTTCGACTCTTCTTCACCAGACCGTCTTTGGGAATTAGCTCTGTAACTCTCACTCTCACTTTCCCTTTGCCCTCCTCCATGCTTTGTTTCATCAGCTTGCAACTGATACCTGCAAACTGGACAAGAACTATGACGGTCCAACCACGGCATTATACATCCAGGGTGAAACTTATGCTTACAAGGCATCTCCTTTGCTTCAATACCTCTCTCAAAATCATCCAAACAAACACAACACTTCAAGTCCTCCTTGATTTTAACTGTGGGCAGTGCTGCTACAGCTTCCTTTCGTGCCGGTGGAGTTCCGTATCTATTGGGATCATTCTCTGCTAAATGTTGCAACAATAAATCCAAACTAGGTCCAACGAAATAATCACCTAGAGATCCTGTTTGTGTTTCATTCTGTACAGCATCTCCCTCTCTTCCGGTATTCAATTCGCTCTCTATGTTCTCCAATCTGGATGTCATTCCATCTAGCATGCCATGAAGCATTTGTAGAATAGATGCTGAGCTCCTCCTCCTTCTAATTGTGGACTCTAATTCTGTGGTTAATTCGCTTGCCCAAGCTGCATTGCGTCCATCAGTACCATAATCATCATCATCGTGATCACTCACATAGTTATCCACATCCTCAGGTAATTGCCTAACTCTGCGGCGCCGACGGCGTGGATTATTCATCATGCCGAGAAAGATCGGAGCCCACAAGGAGAGGGCTCGTTCAGATCCAAAACCAGAGTCAGGGTGGTCATGGGTTTCCCAGGCTCTGCCGCTACTCATCTCTTCCACAAAGCCACTTTCGCAAGAGGGACATTTTATCTCGGCTTCTAGGACTGGAATGACGATCTGAGAACATTGATGGCACCAGTACCTTGCAGCCATTGCTTCTGCCTTAAGCTTCTGCCTCTCTAATCTAAAGACCAGGAGATACTGTTTAATATACTTCCAAACAATCAAGGAAATAACGAATTCAAACAAGCCTTCACATCATATCAAGCTCTTATATTTGTGCAAATTAAGATTTAAAAAAATAAAAGCTCTTCACCTCAAAAATAGTTCAAAGATTAATGTCAAATATTCTCCTCCCTGAAAGAGGAAATTTTGGAGCCCGCAAGATATTAAGACACAGACCAAATGAACATAGGCGAACTAAACGAAATAAGATTGCTAAATTAAGATAAAAAAATCCAAAATAGCCTTCTTTCCAAAACGCACATGGAGATTTCAGAAAAAAAAAAACCAACGCGGGAAAGTGAAGATCGGTGTTCCTATAAAGAAATCAGAGATACAAGAAGCAATCACTGCAGCACAATACACAATCCAGAACAAGAGCCGATGACGAGCAAATCGTTTTCAGATAAACAAGAAGGGATAGCACTGTTTGACCGGGAGTTAACAAACAAAACAGAACAAAATCAATGGAAATTTAGATCAATAAAGAATTCCGTATCCTCAATCGCGTTCCAAACTTCACCATAAAATCAACCACAAAAACAACGAGAATCGAAAACACAAAAGAGCTTAGAAATCTAAAAAAAACGACGACGAGAAGTACAAACATTGTAATCGGAAGCTGGAGATGCGCTAACTAGACTCAGAGGGGCGATCAAGCGAGGAGAAAGAAGTTGCAGAGAGTCGTGAAGGGGAAAGTGAAAACGACAACCGATTCGGAAAAAAGTCGCCTCTACACGGGCTGTAGAAATGGCTGAGCCTGAGGTAGGCCAAGGCTTGTTTGGATGGAAGTCGAAAGTACGGTAAGGCGTTCAAAGAGAACAAGAGAAAAAAATAGAGCTATCCAAACACTCCCTAAGCACACAACCAAGACACTCTCCCTCACTTCCGTTTTTATTACTTTCATCGACGACTGCTAAATTTCCTCATTCCCCACCACCGGAGTCTCTTCCGCCGCCGACCGTCAGTGTGGTGGCGCGGCCTTATCGCCGAGAACGTGGCCTGGGTGAAGGCTAAGACTTAAATTGCGATCTCAAATCCCAAGTTTACGATGGTCGAGTAGTCAAATACTCAGCCTGGTGCCGTCCATCTCCGACGAAAAGTGGGTGTTGCGGGACTCACGCAGACGGACAATGGGTCAATCTCTTGAACGTGTTTCTAATCAAAAACTTACATAGCAGACAATTCCACAATTCAGAGACTATAAAATAGAACAAAAATAGGAAATAAAGGTGAGATTTTGAAGTCCATACCCAGCTTTATATTTCATCTCCTACACATAGAACATGGCGCAAGAAACTAACAGCATATCGAATCTCATACATTCTATTTCAAGACCTTTCACCAATGAACAAGAACGAGCACGTAATCATTCTATTTCAAAATATGACGAAATGGCACCAAAATATGGACCCAAAAAAGTTGCAATTTTCTCATTTCTTTATCACCTTTCTAGTGTTTTGACAAGAAACGCTTGGCGTCGAGAAGAGTGTACAAGGGAAGGCCATTCCTGGATCCCATAGCTGACTTCCCACCTCCAGTGATTAGAAACATGCATGCACATCTAAACAGCCTTTCAACAACTGCAAGTTCATCATTGAGATCTTACTTTCCAATCCTTCGTTGACTTCATGAATTCATATCCACCATCCATTTTTTGATCTTCTTGTTCTTGTGGTGCGGAGCGCACACAAGCCTGCACGGGAATTTCAAAATGGCATCTTTTTTTACCAGAGAGCTTACGCGCATAATTGAGTCAGAAGGCAGTATCAAAACATTAGAACTTCAAACCAGGAAAAACTTCTATTTATGGCAACTAGATCTTTGTACTCAGCAGTGGCAGTACAGCAGGTATGTCAAATCTAATCTACACCTTTCATGAATGTTAAAATACAAAGACAAATATTCAGTTTATGAAATCCGTGGCATTAGCACGCTAGCGACCCATAGACAGTGATTTAAAATTTAAACGGAATAACCCAATACAGAAACAAACAAACATATTTAGTAGCATGTTTGGCTCTGAATTCTTCACACATAGGTCTATGGCCATTGACCAGTGGCTCTGTAGGAAAACCACATTAAATATTTCTCAATAAACATTACAAAAAGTATCCCTTACTTTTTGCAAGGATTGGGGCCATCGGCCCACCTATGTTACTCCAAGTACATGAGGTAAGATTCTAAAAGAACCTTGCTGCTGAGGTAACTTGGTAGGCCATAGAAGTCAATTCATGGTCACACCAAAGAACTTCACCTCAAACTTGTTCAAACAAAAATAGAACAATAACTTACACAACATACATTCAATATCAAAACTGAAGCAATGGTCCCTAATATAAGTTAAAAAAGCAAATCATCCTGGAAAGCTAGTTCCAAAAGGGAGCTACAGAAAATCATGATGTCAGTAAAAAATACTGATGAGAAAGAAAAAAAATATCTTCAATTCCAAGACAAACACCTAAAGAAAGAAAAATTAAGCACTTAGCATCATATTATCTACATTAATTGTGTGCCTGTGTAAGAACGCACGTCATAACAGTGGGATAGAATAAGCCAATGAGTTATAAGCACTTCAAATTTATGTTTAAATTAAGTTTTCTAATGTAAATGTTTACAAAAGATTAGTTCAAGATAATCAAGGTAAGTTTCACGTAACTCCTACAAAAAATGAGCACAAATCATCAAGGTGTAACCAAAAAGATAATGCATTATCAAAATAACAATTTAAATATACTCACATCTGTCATAAAAGATCATACTTTGGCATCTTTGGCGTCTTTGGCATAATTCTTTGTAAAAGTAGAGAAATTTTCACCAATACCTAAACTGGGGATCTGCAAACCACATATGCACATTGATATCAATCAGCAACTATTTTGTACATCCATATACAAATATAAAATGATAATATCAGGAGGAAAGTTACATGGAACACACATTAAGAAAAGTTTGTGAGTCATGAATATTCTGTAGATTGATACGAGTAACTAATGTGAAAATGAAATATAGTTAATACTATATTTAAAATTTACTATGAAACAACTCTTCTTGTCAATTCTTCAAAGATATCGAGGAAAAGTATGGCACATGAGACAATCTATAGATTACATCAACCTTGAGTGAATAGCTCGGAAGATTTACTTAATAACTTAAATAGCAAGCAGAGTGATTTGGTTCTCCCTGCAATCTACTTTCTCAGTCACTCTATTTTCTCAGTTACCAAAAGATAATCATTGTAAACTATCTCCACATTTACCATATATATATACTGCATAATACCTGAAAACATTATGCATTCAAAACACCAGAAAGATGATGTATTTATTTTAAGTCAGAAATGAGCATCAACATTATCCTGCTACAGTAGGAGTAAAGAATACCATTACCTCAGATGGACTTCTATCAGCTCGACCATCTTCAAACAGAGATGAGTAATACACTGGATTATAGATAGAACCCCCAATTGCGTCATCAGATCCTGAGGATTGTCTAACAACACGTGCTCGAGGACTTAGAAAACTATTTCTAAAATCAAAATCTGCCTCTCTCGGAACTGTAGTTTCAACATTTGAAACTCCCAGCCTGTAAATCTGAATCCAAAATAGTGAGGATAGTAACCTAACCGAACACCCAATTATCTGCATTACAAGCGTGACCCTCACGGAGAATATCACAAATCGCCCATAGAACTTTGGGGAAATATTCCTGGACATGAAATGAAATTCTATAATCGTCACTAGGCAATTTTCTTTCTTCTTGAATTCATTCTTTTGCAACCACAATGTGACAAGATAGCACGAAAGTATGACATCCAACTAAAATTATGATGACAGCCACAGGAAAATATGTCACATTCATGCAAAACTCATTAACTACTAGTAAATTACAGTGTACTTCAAGATAGCCATTTTAGATGGATAGCGTAGATTTACCGAGTTTTCACTCTAAACCTTGATAATACTGTCTGCCCAATCAATTGATCACTGTCTAAATAGCATAGATAAATGATTAAAAGTTAAGATTACTATGGATAAGCCATTGTAGAAGCTGCCACTTGTATAAGTAGGTGATGAGATGAGACTCATTTGGTGGCTATATGAAAACCTTTTATTCATAGACTATATTATATTTACAGTCATCGGTGAAGAATGAACGAAAGACTTGATTCATTACCATATTCTACTTAAAACCGTTTCCAAAAAAATAAATATAACTTAGAGTAATACTCCTCTGGCAATTTAGACAGTACAACATTTCCAAACAGCATCCCAAATAGACCCCAATTAGGCTAGATTAAGTCATACTCCCAACCGAAAAGGCAATTATTTAACGAGCAGCATAAAAAATAAAAATAATAACTCAATAATTTGGGATGCATACCAAATCTCACAGCTGAAGAGAGTGAACCATGAGATGTCGAGTAAGATTGCACATCCAAGAAGAACACCATAAGTGCGTCCTAAACTCTGGCTGCTGCTCTCTATAGCAACCAAAGCGAACAAAGCGATCGCCAAATCTATCACCAAAATCCCGTTGAACAATGCCCCAAGCGAACCAATCAATGCGCAACCAATCTTTTTTGTTGTCGTAATTTACAAAAATAAAATTAGAGCGATGGTAAAAAAGAAGCCAAAGAAATCAAAGGATTTGGAATTCAATGACGGAGAGAGAGAGGAGGAGGAGGAGGAGGAAAAGCGGTTTCACCTGAATGTAAATCAGCACGACAGCAAAAGACTGAAGCCTATCGTAATCGCGAATCCATGTACGTACTCGATCGCTAAGCAAATCACAAAGCATCATTTATGAGACATGTAAATTGCAATCACAAATCCACGCACATAAGCGATCCGTCAGTGAATCACAACGCATCATCCACAGCACAAGTACCACGAGTAACCCCTCCACCTCCACCACCGCCGTCAGGGCTCTCTTTCGCAACTCAGGAACAAAAAAAAATACTAAGCCGATTCAGGAGCCACAGAGAAAAGCGAGTCGTCCAAAGAAAGCCAGAGCGAAGAGAACGCCATGGAAGAAGGAGCGAACCAAGTCTGGCGTATTAATCAACAAAACAAGGAGCAATGACGCTCCAATTCCTTTGCTCTGCACAGTTATCAGTTTGGAAAAAGCGTTCGAGAAAGAGCATGAGCTGTACCATTAAATATAGATATAGGCTTCTCTTTTGTCCAACTCTCTGGATCCTTGCATCCATGATTTAGCAGACCAGTTGGCATCAACACTTGTAGCAACCACATCAGGAGATCAAAATGGACCGACAGCCCAATGGCGCGCCAACAACTTATCGGTCAACGCTTGCAATCAATACGATGAAACTGTCAGGATGACCAGTAATTACGACATAGGATATTCATCTGTCAAATCAACCTCAAATTTAGATAGAGAAGAGGAAGTGATCGAGAAGATCCATCAAGGATACTCAATGGTCGGATGTGCCCATTAGAGGGTTGGGTACAATTTGGTTCTGGTTTGGAATCGACCTGAACTGAACCAATTGATTTTTTATTATGAAGAGAGAATAAAAAACCAACCTCAAACCGAACCCACCTCTCGTGCTTGGTAGAAAACCCGAAACTTTGGGTAGGAGCATACAAAATTACAGCCAACAGCTAAAAGGTCTATAACTTGCGTAAATCGGAATTATGAAAATAGCAACACAACACAGATCAATTGTGAAAAGATAATACCATTACTACCGGTACCGTGTCGTCTGTTACGAGCCCAAAAGAAACATGTGTCCCAAATTTATTAAATTACATCTTCAACAACCATAACTCTACATCAACTTAATACTCACACATTCTCCCATGAAGATTCACCTGAACAACTTATGGATATTATGTCTCATGGAACCAAGAAGAAGAATCAAGAATCTTGGGGTGTCTCAAATCGTGTGGGTGTGTCTATCCCCATCATGCAGCAAAGGCCAGATAATAGGATTATGAGCAATACAATACCCTGCAAAATTTTGAAAAAGCGGAAGAAAAATCACAACCAAAGCTTCGATAATTACTACGATTTAGGAGTTATTTCTATGAATCAAAAATAAATTTCCAAAATAGGCAACCTCAAGAATCACACCACCAATAGAAATTATCCCCTCTCATCCCCTTGTTGGCAGGGATAATCGTCACAAATAAATGCCACCTCAGTTACAGAGTATTAATGCATAAATATGCAAAAGGAAATCCTTTTGGTGCTTATAAGCCAAAAATATCATTTTTTAACCTATCCATATGGGTCTAAATTAGGGTCATTATGTTAAAGTTTACAACCTAAAATCAAATACGCATAAAAAACTGCATATCATATAGACATGCTATTGACTTACAACTAGAAGACCTTCAAGAAGAGATGATTTTATTTGGCAAACTTCATCACAAGTTGAACTGACAGATTTGTTGGATCCATCTGCCTCAGCAAGAAACCTTCCCAAATTTCCATACGATGAAGTGCGAATTGAATGAAAGGGATCCGAAACATATAGAACTTCATATTTTGCACCCATTTGCTCCAGAGAAGTCATAATCTTATAAAGAGACTTGCCTACATTAGATGACAAACAATGATTAGATGAAAAACAATGTACAAATCAGGTGGTAGAACCAACCAGATGGGCATACGCAACTAACTGTAGGTACGGACAATATAAATCAACTATAAATTTGAAAACACAATAATGAGGTGATACAAAAAACCTACGTAGTTAATCAATTAGCCAAACATTAAATTACCATACTTTCAGAAAATGTTTCATCAAGTGGCCTTGGGGAGCTTTTATGACAGATGACAACCAGTTCCGCTGGCCCTTTAGTCTTTATTTGCATTCTTGAAATCAAATATTCCTGATAATATTAAAGGTAACATGACAATGAGACTTTGCATACATTAACTGAATACACTCTTAAATTAAGAAATTCAAATACATCAACGGAGTGTTGGATTGAAAATCCCCGTAATGTTTCTTCCTTCATTGCGCACAGCCCTAGGAGAACACCCTTATTGATGCTTAAATCATTCCCACATGATTCTTTAAACTCTGAAACTATCAAATTTTCAATTGTATCCTTTCCTGTCACGTCAATGTATGGGAAGGCCACGGAAACATTAGAACTCGTAAAAGAGACCTGCGAACAAAAAAACATTAAAATTTCAGGAAGCCGTATAGTTTGAAAAAAGAGTCTTTAAATCAGTAACCAGAGTAGCAGTAGTTAGAAAGGATAAAATATAAAACTCCATACCTTAAGCAAGTCCAGAAGAGCTGGATCCACACGCCCTTTTCCAGTAATACTGGATGATTGCAACTGTGAAAAAGGAAAAATAACACGTGGAGTTCAAACATAAGAGAATAGTGCACAAAGTTATGTAATATCCAAAATAGTGTGCATAGTAATTTAGAAAAGGTACATAAACTTATATCATCAGTATGCAAAGTTTCGTAACAATGGTACATAAAGTTATATAATATCCCAAATAGTGTGGAAAGTTATGCAGTCATAATTTAATTGAATTATCAATATCTTAAGCAATTTGGTTTGCTTGTCAGCTAAGGTGAGGGATTAAGAAATGTCAACTCATCTAGTTCAAAATTAAAAAATGAATTAATTCCGAAGTAACATTTGACAACTCTCACCTCTGTGCCAACAAAGACAATTGCTAAATCAACAGAATCCTGAGTTTCCTTCCTTGAGCACTAACCAAAAGATTAAGACACACTATGAGAAAACACATGACTGGAGCAAGAAGAAAAATGAAAATTGGCTCTCTCATTGAAATACAAAATAAAAAATGAAAGATTCAAAACAAAATAGGGGAAGTTAAAGAACCAGAATATTAGACCACCCCCCTTCATGCAGAACAGACTTTGCAAGATCCTTCGGAGAAAGTGTTTGATACTGAACAGTATTATGCTGTCTGTTGCTTAAAAACCTGTAGTAGCAGATGATAAAACTTCAAGAACTCAGGCAAAGAACACTTACGAAAACACAGGACAAAAATCAAGAAACATAAAGCATAGTGCACATCAGTTAACAGATGCATTCAATATCTTGTGAGAAGATAGATTGGGCATTTACATATACTCATGCTGCATGAAAGATAATGCATTTCAAGGTTTACTATGTCTCATAACAGCTTACATGACAAGGCACCAACCGCCAAAAAAAAAAAAAAAGAATTAGCCACTCTTGATTTTTGCTAAGAAAAAGATCTTTCAAGAATTTTAAACTACAAAATCATCATTCTTCTCCTTGCATACAAATACCAACCCATTTAACAATCTATAAAGCTCATTAGCTCCAAGTTGGCATTGCCACATATATGAAGCATTAGCCACACAATTAAACGGCATTTAAGAGCAGGTTATGTAGTCTACTATATCACAAATTTAAATTAGCTAGATCGATGTCTTTCATCAGAAAGATAAAGTATTCTCAACAAGTCCTGTATAAGATGGACACTCGTGTAATTCAAAAGTAAATAACCAAAATGCGATTTAGCAATTATCTCACAAGTTACAGAAGATCATGAACAACTTTGGCAAAGCCATAATAACCGTAATAAGTAACTGACAAAATTCTTTGATAGATAACACAAAACTAACTTCACAAAATCAAAGAGCCAGCATTTTAAATCCAGAGTCACAGAAAAATTACTTCCCAAACAGAATAGAAGTTCCTTTAATCAATACCCTAAGTCAATGGGGATCTTATTTAGGAAAGAGATCTATCAATTTAAAGGAAACAATATAAACACATAGGCCATCATTCAATAGTATCATACCTAATTTTAATTAGCATTTCAATAATATAAAAATCGATAACACATACTCGTGATCATGGTGAGAAGACCAGAGGAACGCAGGAGAGGTAGATGGCAAGGACGATACAAAATGAACCAGAGGTACCACTAGGAGAGTAACCAGAAAAAATGGCAACAGCGGGACGCCCAACCTCATTTTCAATCTGTTCGAGAAGGAAACAAAAAGACGAACACGATGCAGCAGTTCAAGAAACTAACGATATCATCAAATAGATGTCGAAAAACCAAAGTACTAACGAAAATCGGATCGCGATCGAAATCCAATCGAGTTTCGCAGAAAACGAATGGACAAGTACAACTGCATCGATTAATTGTATTGAATTTCAAAGTACGCACCGGAAGAAGGAATTGCTGGAGCAAAATTTACCTGTCGGAGAGGTCGAATTTAGCGATTCCACAAGATCTCAGATAACTTTCATTAAATCCGACATAAAAATTAATAATATAAATAGCTTCCGGCTTCCAGCCCCAGGAAAGCTGCAATGGGTTGGGCCGGGAACAGCCAATTCCATAATTATCCATCTATATTAAACCGTTAGTCAGCCCGTCTACGTGATACTTTCAGTCCGGTTTTGGCCTATAGTTTGACTTTTTTTATTATGCTATAGTTCAAATTTTATTTGAATATTACCTTTTTATATTTATATAATTTAAAAAATATATATATCCAATATTGGAAATTATAGAATAAAGTTGGCAACAACTCCAAACCAAGTTAAAACCGGACAATAAGAAAAAAAAATAATAGTGAATTGAGCAAAACCAAAAAATCAATCCGGTTCGAGCCGAGTTTAGGAAACCATCGTCATCGCCATTGATGCCTACTCAAGAACATCTACAAGATTCTTGCATCGAAACTTATTTATCTATCGAATCTCGTAGATTCCTTCCAAGATTTAAATACTGCAGACAAAACCCAAGCCATTATCGCCCAAACCGAGCTCGCTTTAGTCTCAGTTGAACAAGGCGGCATCCTCGTTGAAGACGTTCTCGTGGATTCTAATGACGAAGAATAACAGCAGTATCGAACCAATGCTCGACCTGTCGAAAACAAACGAACCGGAAAATCAAAAGAATCTCTTTTTTTTTTATTTGTTCGTAGCTGATTCAACTCACACTGTGGCGAAGAATATGGCGACGTTTCTGGGTTTCAAAACGAATTTAAGAAAAGATCGCTTGAAACTGTATCTCCTGAGGATACTTCGCTTTTCACATGCGCCGGAGCCGGAAATCGGGTTGTTCATGTTTCCGGCGGTGATGGCTATCTGATGATGAACTTGCTGGTCGCTCTGATTCTGATGGTTTTGCTCGACGGCCATGGCTGGTGACTTTCTCGGATGGTTTAAACGAGGAGAGTCTGATTTACGATCAAAACAAACAAACCCACATAGATTCTAGTCAAAGAATCTCAACAAGAACACTCAAATATGATCAAGATAAGAACGATTTTTTTATACCCTTTGGTTGCTCGGAATCTCCAGCAATTTTCGAAGTTATCTTGTGCAGGCTGCTACTCAAGAAACCATTTCGTCCGTAACTTCTCTGCAATTATTTTTAAGAATATATAATCAAACGGTCGCATAGGTCTGAGTTCCATCTCTAATTTATAGAAAAATCAAAGAATTTAAGAGAGAGAGAAAGAAAAACGACAAATTTATACTGTATCTTCTTTATGGGAGTCATTAGCGAGGCTGGCGATGGTGATAAAGAACCTATCGGACTCTGTTTTGCACTGAAACCCGTCTACGTGATCCAATATCAGGATTGTTTCTGAATTATTTTTTCCATCAACGCAAGAAAAATCCAAACCCTGGGACAAGATCAACAGAAACGAAAAAAATCATCAGATTCGCCCTTCCAAATGAAAAAAAAAAAACAACACTTCGAGAGCTGTACATACAGTGTTTGAATTTTTCGCCATCGCCGTCCCTTGATCGGAAAGAAAACAGAATGAAAAAGCGGTGAATCACAGAAATAGAATAAAGATCACAAACCGATTCAGAATCGACCACCAAACCTGATCAATAAAAAAGGGGAGACATACAGATTTATCGCCGGCGCAGAACAAACAAAACCAAGGAAATTAAATGAAAAAAAGAATTTATGTTATTTGAACCAAACATCTCCAAACCCCTTCCAAGAAATATCCAAAGAAAGATAAAGAAATCAAAGAACAGTATGATTGTAAAAAAGGCGACGGCCGATTGACTCACCGGAAACGACTCCGCCCCTTTCTCCGACCAAAAACAACAGTTTTCTCGGAGCAGAAGAAATCAACAGAAGAAGACGGAAATCTAAGAAGTCAGAGCATCAAACTTGAGAAGAAACCAAAATCTGCAGAAACAAACAGCAGAAAATTGAGTTTTAGAAGCAATCGATTTTTCCCTCTGCCTTTTATAGGACTCTAGAGACGGTATCATTCCATGTTAATTGCAACTCTAATTTGGATTAGCAGCAGGATTAGTAGTGGATTTTATCTCGCGTGGTAAGGCTCACCCTAACAATCTCTTCTTCCCCGTTCGATCTTTGATGATCATAATGTAATCTCATTGTAGTATGTTCATAACTGAAGTGTAGAAATCATAAGGCGGTGCAGTTAATTAAAGGGGTAAATGTGATTAATCTGTAAACTGGTTTTGTTAGCATTAATCATTTTTATCTTTGATACTTAGATTCATATATCTATGAGCACAAACACTAATCATTGCTTTAATGAACTAGGGCGTTAGAAGAATAAATCCATGAATACTGTGGCATAGTGATCATCTCTTTCTTTATTACTAAAAGGCAAAATTCATCGTCGTAAGGGCCCCAACACCCCGCCCCGATAGCATGTGAGAGAGTTAGTCACGGTGACTCAGTGAGCTAGAAATAGAAGGCTTTTTACTTGTCATCCACAAGAAGCTACTTCACATTGGATTTAACAACTCCCACAAACTACTAGGCTCCAAACTTTGACACTTGTTACTAATTCTGACATATGTGAATGAACTAAGCTATGCATGTGCGGACTCTCTCTTCATAATTAGGTGAAAGTGGGTGTCCAAAGCAAACCTCATCTTCAAACCTCCATAAACCAAATCATATCTGTGTTAACTTTGTTACACGAGATCTTAGAAAATTTCACTTTACAATAAGGTTTTGTGCACCAAACTTGAACACAAAAAAGACCCATTATTAATAAATCCTGTTAGATCATGCTTAAATAAAATTAGAATCACACTAAACTCTAACTATAACGTTAAACCCAAGACTGGAGATCAGAATACATTATTTTTATGACCCAAGAGATGGGTCAGAAGTTTCCGTGAATGTAAGAGGAGACTCATTTTACACACGACGAAAGATCGAGTCTTCCCGGTTTTGGAGTTGGTAATTAAGATGTCATAGTCTTAGCCCCACCGACTTTTCACAGGAGCGGACCTCAAAAGTGCTGCCCTTCCCAACAAGTAACCACATAGAGTCCAATCTTGGTTGACTCTTTCTTCATCAAATTTATAAAATTATTCACCTTTTTTATATTAATGGAAACTGAAAAACATACGGTCATTTAATGACGTTCTTAAGTCCAACTGTCCGTACGCGTTGACCTTCATTGCCTTGACCTTTGAGAATCTTCCTACGACGCACGCAATCGTGTTTTTTATAGTCAACTCAAACTTGGTTGGACGATTGGCTTGATGTACAATGGACTCCACCCCATTGGGCCGAGAGTTTTATGCTAACTTAGTTGCTTATTTTGTAGGAAACATAACCTCGGAGACACCCACGGAAGATGACCAAGAAAGGCCCAAGACCTCCATCACGTGGCTGGACACGAGCCTGACCGAACACGCCGGGCCGGACACGGCGGCCCATGACGCAGAGCGCGTGACCTTGACCGCACACGCCGCAACCTTGACCGCACATGCCGGGTCGGACATGGAGGCCCTTACCGCGGGACACACGAGCCTGACCGCGCACGCCGGGCCAACGACCACGAAGTTCACCTTGACCGCACACGCTAGGCCGGACAATGCGGCCCAGGGCGCCAGAGACACGACCATGGCGCGCATCATCATCGCTTCGACCGGGCCACGTCACGCGGCCCACGCCGAGACCCATTAGGGTCTCGGCCATCTTCAATAAGTGGCCGAGCGCCACATTTCTTTTCAGCACTTAGAGACTTAGAGAATGAAGAGGATCAAGCCTAGTCATCAAATGGACGGATTTCCAGCCCAAGACACTACCAAGGCCGAGGCCCAAGCAACACTTAAAGAAGCCCAAGGCATCCTTCAAATTTGACCGTGTCAAATCTTTAGAGATAAGATATTTCGGTTGGAAAATAACAAACAAGAAGATTTGGGGGGATTCGCACGCACAAAATCCCATGAATCTCGGAGATACATATCTCGGCCGAGCGCACCCGAGCGCACCCAGCAGCGCGCCCGCCAGCGCGCCCGACAGCGCACCGCACCCACATGCGCGCCCGACAGCACGCCCGCCAACGCACCCGAACCACAACGCATCTCCAAAGATCTTCGTGCCAAATCATCCTAGACGTCCAAATCATCCGATGGCTTGAGATTACTAGTTCTCTAATTTTTCGTTTAGCTTTGTCTATTTAAAGAACTCTAGACTTACTTGTTTACTTAACGAATTTTTATCAATACAAGAGCTTATAGCCTTTTTGATAATTCTCTCAATCCGACGTTACTTCTCCGGTGCATCATATCCGATTCTTCTCCAAGGTCTACCGAATTTGGATACTTTGATTGCTCAAGTGTCCAAAGCGTCCGCCATCATATTCATCATCCGATTTCTCCATAATCCGCACCATTCCCGAGCCATCACCAACCCTCCCGATTATCCGATCATACAAACCGTGCCATCTCCATATTTCCACTTTCTAGCTTCCGCAAACTACCACATTAACGACCATTCCATCGACCATTCCATCGACCATTCACCGAACGCCCGAGTCAATTTAACTCGTGCGCACGCCCACCGATCACGACGTGCAAAACACCCCGCCGTTGCACATCATGGCCGACCTGTCGCAGAGACATGGCTCAGCAGAGCATACAATAACTTCCTCTATCGAAAAAAGGCACGTTTATTTAGGCAACAGCATTTGATTCCTCTTCTCATACAATTGATAAAAAGAATGCAACTCGAGAAATCCAGCAANGGACGATTGGCCGACCTGTCGCAGAGACATGGCTCAGCAGAGCATACAATAACTTCCTCTATCGAAAAAAGGCACGTTTATTTAGGCAACAGCATTTGATTCCTCTTCTCATACAATTGATAAAAAGAATGCAACTCGAGAAATCCAGCAATTAAAGTCAACAACAATTCAACTGTGTTCTTTCGCTTATTAATCGAGCTGAGACCGAGCCAGACAGCCCCGGGAGAGCGCTGTTACTCGAACAAAACTCGTGCGTCGGGTTGTGCAGGGGATTGAGATTATTTTTGAGTTCTTGATTTGGACAATTGTGAATGGTAGGCCATTTGTCGCCGCCATTCTCGAGCAGGGACCTGCCGAGAGAGTTCGAAAAAAATGGTTTATGAGGAACACGTAAAAACGCGGACACAAATACGAGACACGAAAACAATCACAGCAAGTCATTTTCTTCTAAAATAAAACGTGTTTCACGGATTAACGCTCTTAAAACAGGTTAGAAATCGGAAGTATAAAAAAATCAAATATAGTGCTTACAGCAGGGAAGCCGCCGTAATCCCCGGATTCTTTAATGTCCCTCGTGACGCAGCTATTAGCAGCAAGCCTCACCTGGAATTCGCTTCTCATTAGACCAGCAATCAACCCAACTTAAATCATATTTCATCTTGAAAATCTAATGTGAATTAGAAAACAACAGCAAAAACATAGACGAAGACCTTTGATGCAATTGATACATGATCTCGAACAGCTACTCTTCCTCCAAATGTCACACAGTCTCCTATCCTGAAAGAGCATAAACCAATGTAACTTGAGATAAATTTGAAGCCCTTTCATCTGAAATTTGGGTCAGATCAGGAGTAGACTGAACAGAAAAACATCAAAACATAAAAGAGAACAAAGAAATAGCGTACGTGACTGATCCAGCAATCCCCACTTGTCCGCAAAGCATACAGTTCTTTCCGATTACTACATTATGACCAATCTGAAATCCGGGCAGCTAGAAAAATCAAAACTTTGACGATGAATCTGAATCAATGTGCAAGAAAGAAGGGGAAAAACCTGCACTAGATTATCTATTTTGGAATGGTCGCCAATTACTGTATCTCTCCAGCTGCTAACCAGAATGTTTCAGTTGTTAGTGCTCTAACTTAAACTTCTTCAAAGCGCAAAAATCACTGACCTTCCTCTGTCGATGCATGTATTTGCACCGATCTCCACATAGTTTCCGATTCTAGCATTCAACATCTAGGAAAAAGAAATATGATAGGCCTGTGAGCGGCTCCATCTCCAATATGAAGATAATATTCGGGTTAACTATTTATTTTAGAGTTAACGGAGAACTAAAATGGAAGGGAAAGAAATCAATACGGAGCGTGGAGTCCGGGATTAACATACTAACTTGAGGTTTCTTCACCATCGCTCCAGCCTCATCCATGAAAAAACCAAATCCTACAAGTCAAAAGATCCAAAAGTCCGGGATTAACATAGTCTAAAACTATGAATTAGACGTCAGATAATTCACAAATAAATGGCATGAGAAGGAGATTAAGAAATCATTTCAAGTCAAATATAACATGGAAGAAATTTCCCAGTAAGTGTTGTCAAACTGGACAAGAGTTAAGAGATAACCATGAAAAGGGATCAAGATGGTTTTGAAAATTCAGTCTTACCATCTTGACCAATGCAGACTCCACTGTGTATGATACACAAATCGCCTATAGAACAATTACTAAGTGCAGCGTTGTACCTGAAAACAGCAATACGATCTATCGTAAAGGAAGCACAACGTCGGCCAATCTTAGTAATAAACACTTGCAGATGCACACTTGCCTTTAAAATTAAAATAATGGAAAAAAAAAAAGAAAACATCAATAGAGATGATTAAAATACAGAGATGTGACTGTCAATCGAAAAAATAATAGAATAGAGCTGAAGCAAGAACACTGACTTACAGAAAGTAATAAAATTGGAGATCATTAAATTCCATAGATGAGATGGGAAATATTTTGAAAATAAATTTGAGATTAGATTGAATAAGTTGTTCCTGGGTGAGGAAGATAATTTACCCTATTTTTGTTGATTTTCCTATAACAACGCCAGGTCCAATTACAGTTCCTGATCCAACATGGACATTGGCACCAAGAACAGATTTTGAATGAACTACAGCCCCCATCTCTATTTGCACTGTTGAATCAATCAAAGCAGACTTGTGGAAATTCCCACCTCCATTGCGCCACGTCTGAAACTCATGGCTATCTAGTCCAGCATCATTTTTCGCCTCTGTCGCTCCAAAAATTCAGCAAGTGAGATGATATGATCAATGATGTAGAATTCCATGAAACACATTATTTTCAAATTTTCTGTTTGTGATCAAAGATGCCCAGAAAATAATAATCTGATCGATGCTTGACAGCAAACTAGAAGAACATAATGCAGAATTACATTTCAGTGCGCCAATGAAAAAGACTTTCCATCAAATAATATTGGCTCGTGTATATAAAACTTTATGAATAATGGATGCGTAT
Organism: Begonia fuchsioides; assembly: GCA_003255005.1. Taxonomy (NCBI): domain Eukaryota; kingdom Viridiplantae; phylum Streptophyta; class Magnoliopsida; order Cucurbitales; family Begoniaceae; genus Begonia; species Begonia fuchsioides. Next base: position 367,498 of record QAOC01021264.1, read on the forward strand.
TTGGCTTCCATGTCACCCAAAAAAACTTTTAAGGAATTCTGTTTTGTGGCGCATTTCGTCGAACAATTGAAGGACACAAATGCACGGCAGTTACTTCAAACATACCAGAAGTAAAAACGCAAGCTGTGAAGCCACGAGCATTGGATAAAGCAGAAAAATTAGAAAGCGGGAAAATCCTCGACAGGAACACCACTTGTGAGATTGGTCTACGGGAGTTAACCTGGAAAAATGATCCGGGTGAGAAAAAAGAAGCAGCAGAAGAAGAAACCGCCAGTATTCTTAGACTTGATTTCATGTCCGAAAGCAGATTTCTTGCTTGGATTGACCAAAAAGGCTAAACCCTTGCTCCCGCCACGACATTTGTGAGGGATTAATTGACGGGAGGGAGGGGATTAAATAAAGGTGACTCAGTATGAAGAAATGGGAGACCGAACTGTCTTACACGGAAGATAAATCTGAAGGATTAAACTCTCACACGACCTCCATGCATCCAACTGTGTCTCTCTCCTTCTAAATCTACCCTCCTAACCAACTGAACTACCACGGATTGACCCTGTTTCAAGAAAAAATGGATTCGTTGTCGTTCGGCAATATTCTTTTTATACCACATCGAATAGTTTTAACATTTTATTGTGACTGATAGAAACGCGGAGTACGCTGGAAGAGGTCGTTGCTGGGCAGGGATTTGAGCGGGTCGGGCAAAGTGGGCTAGAAGTAGAAGCGGGCGGGGTGGGTTTGGCAGCAAAGCGGCTGGGCAAGGGAGTGTCGCAACTGGGCTGGGCTAAACGGGCTGGGTGAAGTGAATCGTTGCATGTGGTTGGGCTGGGCAGGAATTTGGGCGTATAGGGAGTGTGGCACGCGGGCTGGGATTAAGGCAACGCAGGCTGGGCTAAACGGGCTGGGTGAAGTGAATCGTCGCATGTGGTGGGGCTGGGCAGGAATTTGGGTGTAGAGGGAGTGTGGCAAGCGGGCTGGGATTAAGGCTACGCGGGCTGGGTGAAGTGAATCGTTGCATGTGGAGTTGGGCACAGTGGGTTGGGCACAGTGCGGGCTGTGTGAAGTGAATCGTTGCATGTGGATTTGGGCAGAGAGGGTTGGGCTCAGTGGCGTAAGTGGCTAGGGTGTGGGCTAAGTGGCGAGGGTCCTGTGTAGAGTGGGTCGTTGCTGGAAATGAAAGAAGGCGTGGAGTTTAAGCGGGATGGGCTTGAGCTGCGTGGGATTTAAGCGGGTCGGGCTGGGCTCAGTGGCCTGGGCTGGGCTGGCCTCGGGGCAAAGTGGGCTAGAAGTAGAAACGGGCCGGTTGGAGTAAGACAGGGTGAAAGCGGCGGGCTGGCTGGGAGCGTTGCAAGGCGGGTGGGCTGAGAGCGTTGCAAAGCGGGCAGGGCTGGGATTTAGGCTACGCGTGCTGGGCTAAAAGAGCTGGGTGAAGTGAGTCGTTGCATGTGGGGCTGGGCAGGGATTTGGGCGGGTCAGGCTGGGCTAAGTGGCGAGGCTGTGGGCTACGCTGGCTGGAAGAAAAAGCTGGATTTGCTTGTGGGCCGGACAAGGATTTGAGCGGGTCGGGCTGGATGGTCTCGGGGCTGGAAGTAAAAGAAGGCGTGCATGTAGGCTACGCGGGCTGGAAGTAGAATCGGGCTGGGTGGGATTTGAGCGGGTCGGGCTGGAGGTAGAAGCGGGATGGGCTCGGGGCTATGTGGAGTGGATCGTTGCTTGTGGGCTGGGTAGGGATTTAAGCGGGTCGGGCTGGGCTCAATGGTCTGGGCTCGGGGCTGGGTAGAGTGGTCCGTTGCTGGAAATGAAAGTAGGCGTGCGGACTGGGTAGAGTGGGTCGTTGCTGGAAATGAAAGTAGGCATGCATGTAGGCTACGCCCGCTGGGTGGGATTAGAGCGGGTCGGGCTGGAGGTAGAAGCGGGATGGGCTCAGGGCTATGTGGAGTGGGTCGTTGCTTGTGGGCTGGGCAGGGATTTAAGCGGGTCGGGCTGGGCTCAATGGTCTGGGCTCGGGGATGGGTAGAGTGGGTCGTTGCTGGAAATGAAAGTAGGCGTGCATGTAGGCTACGCGGGCTGGAAGTAGAAGCGGGCTGGGTGGGATTTGAGCGGGTCGGGCTGGAGGTAGAAGCGGGATGGGCTCGGGGCTGTGGAGTGGGTCGTTGCTTGTGGCCTGGGCATGGATTTAAGCGGGTGGGGCTGGGCTCGGGCTGGGTGGAGTTGGTCGTGCTGGGAAGGGCTTTGAGCGGGTTGGGCTAGGCTAAGTGGCCTGCGCTCGGGGCTTGGTTGAAGGAGTCGGTCGGGCTGGAAATGAAAGAAGGCGTGCATGTAGGCTACGCGGGCTGGAAGTAAAAGCAGGCTGGGCTTGGGGCTCGGTGGAGGTGGTCGGGCTGGAAGTGAAAGCTAGTGGGATGGAATGATGGCTGATTGTGGGCTGGGCTACGCTGGCTGGAAGTAAAAGCGAGTTGGGCTTGGGGCTGGGTGGAGTGGGTCGTTGCTGGAAGTAGAAACGGGGCAGGGATTTGGGTGAGCGGGCAAAGTGGGCTAGAAGTAGAAGCTGGCTGGGTGGGTAGAGTAAGGCAGTGTGGAAGGAGTGGGTCGGGCTGGAAATGAAAGAAGGCGAGCGTGTGGGCTACGCAGGCTGGAAGTAGATGCGGGCTGGGCTTAGGGGTGGGTAGAGTGGGTCGTGCTGGAAATGGAAGCGAGAAGGCGTTGCATGTATGACGAGGGCGGGCTAGGCTTGGGCGGGCTACGTGGGCTTGGAGGTGGGTCGTGCTGGAAGGCGTTGCTTGTGGGCTGGGCTGGGATTTGAACGGGTCAGGCTTGGAGTACAGCGGGTCAGGCAATGAAATCGTTAAGTTGTGGGTCACGCTGGAGTGAGTTATGCTGGGCTGGGCACGGCTGAGCAGGGCTGGCTGGGCTAGTTGCGCTACATGGGCAGGGCTTAGAGGGTGTCGGGCTGGAAATGGAAAAGGGCTGGGCTTTCTGAGGATCGAGCTGGAGTGGGTCGGGCTTGGCTTGGCAGGGCTGGGTTGGGCAGAGTTAGGTCGGTAGGGTTGGGTTTGGAGGGCTGGCTAGGGCTAACTTGGTGGGCTAAGCTACGTGGGTCAGGTTTGGAGCGGAACAGGCTGGTCCAGGCGGGGTGGGCTGGAGCGGTTGGGCAGCGCTGGGCTGGAAATGGATGCTGGCTGTGCTGGGGCTGCAAAGTTGGCTCGGCTGGGCTGGCATGGGTTGGGCTGTGTGGGCTGGACTAGGTTACGCGCGCAAAGTTGGATGGGCTGGCCAGGGCAGGGGTGGGCTGGAGCGGTCGGGCAGCGCTGGGCTGGAAATGGATGCGGGCTGTGCTGGGGCTGCAAAGTTGGCGGGGCTGGGCTGTGTGGGCTGGGCTAGGTTACGCGAGCAAAGTTGGATGGGCTGGCAATGGCATAGTTGGGCTCGATCGATCTGGGCTGGGCTAACTGGGTGGTCTGGGCAACGTGGGCTGGAAATGGATGCAGGCTAGGCGGGGCTTTAGGAACGTAAGCTGGGCTGCGCTGGATCGGGCTGAGGTAAACGGGATGGGCTGCACTACCCGGATGATTCGTGGGCTGGAAATGGAAATATGCTGGACTACGTGGGTTGTGCTTAGAAAATAAAATACATTAAAACAAAATAAAAACAGTTAAACTAAATTAAAAAGAATGTTACTAAATAAAGTAAATAATAAATTTTTTTTAAATCAAATAAATTATTTATTGATGGCTAAATTATAATTTAAATAAATAAAAATAACTTAAGTAAAAAACAAATGAAAATATTTAAAAGAAATTAAGCAAATTATAATAATTTATTATTATGGGGTAAAAATAATAATTAATAAAATAAGAATAAAAAACATTAAAAGAAAATCAAGTTATCAACACTTTTGTATTTAGTTAGAAATAAAAATTTATTATTCATTAATTACATTTAATTATATATTTTTATGGACATGTCGTGACATTATTACTTAACAAAATATGAAGGAAATATGATTTAAATTAATATTTATTTCCCGGGCTGCTGTTTGGTGATTAAAGTGGTAGAAATTTAAACTTTACGACGATTTAAATTGTATATTTACCCAAAGTTTGTATAAAATAAAAGGTTAAATATAATCTTTAATTCAATTAATATTTGATAATAAATAATGTTAGCTCAATCTAATACTGAACAATCAGAGCAAGTCAGCGAGTGCCAAGCCAGATTCTTGGCTAGCGAGCTCCGAGCCCGGCGAAACCCCGCTCACACCCAGCACCATTGTCCACTGCACAACTGCCTCGATTGGACTCGATTCCCTATGTCGTTCGCTGTTGATAGATTTTTCGTCCGCCGAGAATGGCGATAATTTGCCGTCGAAACAAAATGCTCCGAAGAGGAGTTCAGACGACAACCTTTTGGGGTGGAAAGGGATTTAATCGGGATTTGAAGGGGGGTTTGGGATTAAGTTTTGTTAGCTTTAATAGGCTTGACAATCTAGCTCGAATAATTCGATAGGCTTGACGAGTCAGAATGAAAGATAAATTGATTCGTCTAATTAAACAGAACGAAAGAACAATTTCAAATTGGACTCAAATTAGTTTAATCCGGACTCCAGTTTATAAAATAAACCCAAGTCAAATCTAAATCTTTGACCCAAAAACATTTTTTTTTATTCTCATTTAAAAATAAAATTATTTTTCTGTTTTATTTTATCTTTCTAAAAATACACGTTTATTTATTATATTTATTTTCTTAATTATGGGTTGATAATAATTATAGCAATTTGAGCTCTCGGTGTGCATCTTTTCCACTGGAGAGTTTGAAGCTCAAGCCTCTTTCGTGAAAGAGGAGGCTAAATATTGACTCTTTCATGATAGTTTTATTAATCAAACTACTCTATGAATTCAGGAAAAATCACTACAAAAGTTGATTTTTACAGAGCTCGATGATTGGCTCGCTCAAGCTTCCTAGCTTGAATCTCAAGCTCAGTTCGAGCTCACCTTTTGAGCTCAAATCAGACTCAACTTAGTACTGTAACTATTCGAGTTAGGCTTAGATCACTACAATATTGAATAATCTACCTCTAATAAAAATATATCAATTAATATATACAATAAAAAAATATAATATAAAAATAAAATTAACTTTTCTTAGGTAAAGATGATAAATAACTATACATTATTTTAAATAATATTAGTGAAAAAATAATTTTAATCCTAATAAAAATCTATGGATATATATATTTTTTAATTTTTTAATTTTTTAATTTTTTATTTTGATCAAATAAGTGACCAGGCTTTTAGGCTAACGTGACCGGCGGGAATAAACCGGAGAAAGAAAAGACCACAAATTTTTTGACCAATGGACAAAGAAACTGACTCTTCTCGCACACCAGAAACAACGATAAAAGACTCAGTCCGGGCAGAAGTCCTCTCGACTCCAGCAATTCCGTCAGGTTTGGAGAAGAAGACGGAATGGAAACGAAAATCAAATCTTTCCTGCTCAGATCGTATTTACTCGTCTTGTTATTTTTCAAATTCTCTGTCTCTTCTGCTCTTTCGCCGCCGGAGTTTGAGCGTAAGAACTGCACAAACGCTGGTTCCTACGCCGACGACAGCTCCTTCAAAAGGAATCTCGAAACCGTACTTTCTGAAATTTCTTCCAACACCAACATTGACTATGGCTATTACAATTTCTCCGCTGGAGAAATCCCTAACAGAGCGAACGCCATTGCTCTTTGTATTGGAGATCGGTCTATCGAAGAATGTCGAAGCTGCGTTCACAACGCCACCATCATGATTACACAGAGTTGCCCTAACCAAATTGAGGCGGCAGGATTTTACTTGAATTGCGTGCTTCGATATTCAAACAAATCCCTAATGAGCGACTATGATATGCAAGTTTTTGCAAATCCAGTAAAGGTAGCAGACATTGATGGATTCAATGAAGCAGCTGTAAACTTAACGGAGAGATTGAGAATCGGAGCTGCATCTGGATCTTCAACTCTTAAGCTTGCGACCGGAGAAATCGAAGCCGGATCGTCCAAGACTATATACGGGCTCGTTCAGTGCGCGCCGGACTTATCGACGCCGGAATGCGAGGCTTGCTTGAGTCGGGCCATACGATATATTCCTTCGTGTTGCAAGGGAAACGATGGATTACGATTGATTCAGTCTGTTTGTTTTCTGCAGTACGAGAACTACCGCTTCTACACCGAATCGTCCTCCACGCTACCTCCGTCGTTGTCGCCTCCGCCACCGCCACCGCCTCCGCCTCCGCCTCCGCCTCCGCCAGTCGGTAAGTTAATCGCTTAACTGTTACTTTCCTGCCATTTATCGATAGATGATTAAACTCAGCTCGTATGGTTTTGGTTCTGATTCGATCAATGGGAAGACTGATTTGCAGGAAACAGAGCTAGAACCATCGTTATTATAGTTGTCACCTCTGTCGTTGGATTCCTCATCGTCGTCGTTTCCGTTGTCTGGATCTTTAGAAAGAGAAAACCTGTAAATACAACGGAGAGAGTGGAGTGTAAGTTCAAATCCAGCGTCGATTTCTCATTCTCTTGATCTTCAAATAAAACTCACCAACGCTTGAACATTTTGAATGCGTTTCAAGGTCTTCCTTTGCGAGAACGAGAAAATGATGAAATTCTCACAGCCGAGACGCTGCAGTTTGACTTCGCTGTTATCAAGGCAGCAACCGATGATTTTTCTGCTGCAAACAAGCTCGGGGAGGGTGGCTTTGGACCCGTTTACAAGGTGAGAAACACAGATGAAGACCTCAATTTTTGCTCTCAAATTTGTATGATAGATGTTGATCAATATCCCAGGGTATGCTATCTACCGGAGAACCCATCGCCGTGAAGAGGCTTTCGAGGAACTCCGGCCAAGGAGACCTTGAATTTAAAAACGAAGTCGTCTTGATGGGTAGGCTTCAACACCGGAACTTAGTCAGGCTCCTAGGATTCAGTTTGCAGGGAAAGGAGAGGCTTCTTGTTTATGAATTCGTGCCCAATGCAAGCCTTGATAAATTCATATTTGGTGCGCTCCATGTTTCCATCACTGTTCACTCAAATTTTCCATAACTTCGAAAGTTCATACTATGGATATTTTGTTCGAGCATGTAGATCCAGAACGACGGGCGGGTTTAAACTGGGACAGGAGATTCAGAGTCATAGGCGGCATTGCTCGAGGACTGCTCTATCTCCACGAAGACTCTCGGCTTAGAATCATTCATCGGGATATGAAAGCCAGCAACGTTCTGTTGGATGCAGAAATGAACGCCAAAATTGCAGATTTTGGAATGGCTAAGCTGTTTCAAGTGGACGAGACGCAAGGGAACACTAGCAGGGTAGTGGGTACCTAGTAAGCATCATAAAATCTATGTTTCTGGCCTTTCATTGCTTTCGATCAAGAGTTGTTGTTTTTTATTTTCCAGTGGTTATATGGCGCCTGAGTATGTCCTCCACGGACAGTTCTCGGCGAAGTCCGACGTGTACAGCTTCGGCGTAATAATTCTCGAGATAGTCAGCGGCCAAAAGAACAGTTGCTTCCGCGCAGAAAGAGCCGAAGACCTCTTGAGTTTTGTAAGCATTAACAGTAATCAGATCAACAGAAACTGCAATGGCGTCCTCGAGGTTAAATGAAATTGTTTCAGGTTTGGAAGCGGTGGAGAGAAGGAAGGGCTTTCGAGGCAATAGACCAAGCTCTGGATTCAGGCTCGAAAAATGAAATGATGAGATGCATTCACATCGGGCTGCTGTGCGTTCAAGAAAATCCGGCAGTAAGACCGACGATGGCCGCCGTGGTTCTCCTGCTCAGCAGCTTCTCCGTCACCCTCGCCGTCCCCGGCGCACCTTCGTTTTATATGAGCAGCGCCACAGTCGGATCGGAGAAGACATGGTCTACAGCTTCCAAAAGCAATTCCCTCTCAAGGGAAGTCAGTGAGAGTGACCTCTATCCTCGCTAGCCTTTGAGCCGACGGCAGGCACATGGGACTGGACCCGACAATGGAACAAAGGACGGTACGGTCAGTCGTGCGTACAGTCACTGAAGTTGGATTGTGTTTCTTTTTTAAATTTTATTGTAATAGATGTCATTCGTTGGTCAAGTTTTCGACAAGTACTAAACAAACAATCGTCAACCGTCGTGTGTTTTATGTCCTAAAACATTGCAATATTATCTCCTCCTCTTCCTCTTCTTCTTCTTCTTCTCCTCCTCCTCCTCCTCAGTTCTATCAGACTTCTTTGCCTTAATCGCCGCCGCAGTTGCTGCTATCCCCTCCTCCTCCGACTCCTGCAAGAGGCGAAGAAGGTAAACTGTCGTGAAAACAACTTTTTAAAACCTCGTCGATTGCTTCAGTCGATTACGTTTCTATTACTAATTCATCTAACTCTGCAACAAATTTAATGCTCGCAGGGAAGGAGAACGATGGCTCTCGATCTGTCATCATCGTTGTTCTGCCTGTCGTTGGTGCTTTGGTTACAATTTATCCGATCTGTATCTGCATCTGGTTTATTAGAAAGAGAAGCAATCAAAGTAAGTTCCAATTCCTTACTCGCAGTTCACCTACTCCAGCAAAAATTTCAGCCTTCTTTCTTATGTGTAATTTGTGTTACCAAGGACCTGATGATGGAAGGGGGAACAATTCGACTCTCAAACCATTAGGGTAGCCAACAGCGACTAGTTAAATCAGTATCTATAATAAAAATATGTTAAAAATATTAGATTTGATGTGACCCAAATTTAATTAGGTGAAAATGGTTCGATTCACATAGTAAATCTAATTGATTAAGATTATCCTGTTATTATATAAATAAATAATTGAATCACAAAATTCAATTATACCGATTTTAATTAGTGATTACTCTCATCTGCCCGTAGTTTTTTCCCCTCTAGGATTTTTACGTAAAATCAGTGTCGATTTATTTTTCTCATTTTGTTCGTGGTTACTTGTTAGCTTTCAAGCATATCAAGGTTAATCATAAAATGAAAAAACGATTCAAATATTTAATTAAACCGGTCAGCCCTAATTAACAAAGTATCTAGAGTAGGAATCATCTTATTTTGATGGGCATAAAGGTAATCTACCATAGTGACCGAGACAGGAGTCGATCCAATTATATACGATGACAAGATCGAGTTGACCAAAAGTCAATGATGGATGGCTGCACAATCCTAATTCCTATCATGATGGCGTGTTGAGTTTGTCAGACCAATGCAAAGGAGAGCTCAGATCGTTGAAATTTCAAAGTTGCTGCACCTAGACGCCGAGACTCAGTCCGCCGGAATCTTTTCCCCGGTTTCCTCCTGTTTCCTATTCAGGTATCCGGTGGATGGGAGCCCGTGAAGCTTGAGGAAAAATGGCTGATACTAGTTTCTTCTCGCCTTCTCATCTCCGCCTCATGCTCTTCTTCTTCTTCTTCTTCTTCTTCTTCTTCTTCTTCTTCTTCTTCTTCTTCTTCTCTACTCCACTTAACGCGCAGCCGGACTTCCGGTACTTCGTATGCAATAACGACAAGGGAAATTACACTGCCAACGACGCTTACAGCGCCAACCTCCACAACCTCCTCTCCTCCGTTCTTACAGCTGACTACGTCTACTACGGATTTTTCAATTTTTCTGTCGGCCAAGATTCCGACGCCGCCTACGCTATCGGACTTTGCCGGGGCGATCTCGATTCCGCTGCTTGCCGGAGCTGCCTGAACAATTCCAGGATCCTCCTCCCGCGGGTTTGCCCTAATCAGAAAGAAGCTATCGGGTGGTACAATGAGTGCATGTTGAGATACTCTAATCGGAGTATATTCGAATTAATGGAGACGGATCCATTTCTTATTATATGGACTACACCTAATGTTTCGGATTGGGATCAGTATTATAAAGATCTTAGGGCATTGTTGGATGGTTTGAAAGGTAAAGCCGCCGCCGGTAGCTCTGTGTTGAAATATGATGCCGGAAGTGCCCAGACTTCGAATTTCAGATATCTCTTTGCTCTTCTGCAATGTACGCCTGATTTACCTGAGGAACGATGCGACGATTGCCTGACTAACTCGATTAGCAAAATTCCATCGTGCTGTTCTGGGAGTGTTATAGTGATTGCACCTAGTTGTTGTCTGAGATACGAAGGGTCTCGATTTTATGCGCTCCCTTCGCCACAATCCCCGCCGCCGCCGCTTTTTCCTCCTCCTCCGACTCCGGCTACAGTAGGCGAAGAAGGTAAACTGTTTAAAGGCAATACTTAAAATATACTTAATATTTTTTTTGTTGATTTTGTTAGTTTACTGATGAAAAAACAAATTCAAAACAAACAAAATTTGTGCAGTTGATTGTAAATGGGAAGAAGATACAAAAGGACAAGGTTTTTGAAATTAAAATCTTAGATACTGGTTTGAATTAATACTTATTTTACTCGTCAATTTGCAGCCTATTATGAATAGATTAGTAAGCTATCATCTTATATGATTTCGGTTCTAACTCAATCAACGGGAACTGAATTTGCAGGAGAACAAAGTAACAGAACTAAAACAATCATTATCAGTGTTGTCACCTCAGTCGCCGGATTGTTCCTCGTCGTTGCCATTTCCATTGTCTTAATCTTTAGAAAGAGAAAACCTGCAAATGCAACGGAGAGAGTAAAGAGTAAGTTCAAATCAGTACAAATGTTCTTTTTCCTTTTATATCACATCTTCGAAACCATAATCGCCCCATGACATTGATTGTAATTATATCTAGTATTTACTTCCTGTAAAGTTCTAGCTGATTGTTTCAATTCTCAGGACTATGTTTAGATTTTCGACCTACAAGTTTACATTTTGAATTCATTTCAAGGTCTTCCTTTGCGAGAGCGAGATGAGGATGGGATTTTCATGGCTGAGACGCTGCAGTTTGACTTTGCTGTCATCAAGGCAGCAACTGGTGATTTTTCTGCTGCAAACAAGCTCGGAGAAGGTGGGTTCGGACCCGTTTATAAGGTGAGAAAGCAGAGATAAAGACCTCAAATTTCGCTCTTACTCTCAAATTCATCTAATAGCTGCTCAGTCATATTCCAGGGTATGCTATCTAATGGAGAAACCATTGCTGTGAAGAGGCTTTCGAGGAACTCTGGCCAGGGAGACCTTGAATTTAAAAACGAAGTCGTCTTGGTGGGTAAGCTTCAACACCGGAACTTAGTCAGGCTATTAGGATTCAGCTTGCGAGGAAATGAGAGGCTTCTTGTTTATGAATATGTGCCCAATGCAAGCCTTGATCACTTTATATTTGGTATGCTCCACATTTCCAGCTCTGTTTACTCGTTTTTTTATAATTGTTCCATAGCTTGAAAAGTTGGTGCATAGATCTGGAAAAGTTATTGACTGTTGATGTATAATCTGAGTATATAGATCCACAAAGACGAACAAATTTAGACTGGGACCAGAGACTCAAAATCATAGGTGGCATTGCTCGAGGACTACTCTATCTCCACGAAGACTCTCGGCTTAGAATCATTCATCGGGATATGAAAGCCAGCAACATTCTCTTGGATGAAGAAATGAATGCCAAAATTACAGATTTCGGGATGGCCAAACTGTTTGAAGTGGATGAGACGGAAGGGAACACTAGCAGGATAGTTGGTACCTAGTAAGTACTTATACTATGTTCATCTTGTTGCCCTTGAAGTAAGATTCTGGAATTTCTTTTTATTAAATCTTCTTTTATTGGATTTTACAGTGGTTATATGCCTCCGGAGTATCTTCTCCATGGACAATTTTCGGTAAAGTCTGACGTGTACAGCTTCGGCGTTATAGTTCTGGAGATAATCAGCGGCCGAAGGAACAATAGCTTCAGCAACGAAGAAAGAGTCGAAAACCTCTTGAGTTTTGTAAGCATTAACAGTGATCAGATCAACATTATCTGCCATTGAAGCCTGATGGTTAAATGAATTTGTTCCAGGTCTGGAATAGCTGGAGAGAAGGAAGAGCTTCAAACGTTATAGACCCCACACTGACTTCAGGATCGAAAAATGAAATGATGAGATGCATTCACATCGGGCTGCTGTGCGTTCAAGAAAATCCGGTACAGAGACCGACAATGGCGTCCGTGGTTCTCATGCTCAACAGCTTCTCTCTCTCCCTCGCCGTCCCGGGATTGCCTGCATTTTACACCAGCAGCAGTGTCGTTGTGGAACCCGAGAAAACGGAGCCTGCAGGTTCCAAAAGCAACAACTCCCATGGCCATTCAAGCGAAGCTTCCTTCACTAAGAGTGACCTCTATCCTCGCTAGCTCTTAGTGGAGCTTGCAAGCCAAGAAGGTCAGGCATTATAAATATTTTTTTAATTAAAATACATTAAATAAACTTTAATTAATTGTAATTTGATACGTCAAAAAGCATGTTGAGAAAGCATGTTGAGAGAGTGTTAAAAAGGTAAACTTAACATATGGTAATTTGATTGTCTGTGATTCCATTGATCAGCTTTTAGTTTCAATGTTAAGAGATCCTATTGCTAAAACAGAACCACGAGTATCAGTGCAGTTTGAGTCCGACTAGTTTGGTTTCTTAATAAAATTTAGTAAGATTATTTTTATTTAATAAATTAAATAATTAAATCCAATTTTTTCTTTTTATTTTATATTCTATAATTCAGAAGGCCAGTTTATTTTTCGAGTTGCTCAAAAACCTGAATTTGAAACAACAACCGATCTAGCCAGGGCTTGACACAAAACGCTGTAATTTTAATTAAGCATTGAATGACTCTTTCCATTCTAGGATCAAGCTTCTCAAACGAATTCAAGTAATTGTATTCACACCAAACAACAATAAGATTCTTCTTTGCCTGAGATTCAAGATTCAAATGGGATTCGGAGGTGTTAGACAGGGATTCCGACGGCCGGATTCACATGGGGTTTCTTCTTTTCTTCTCTGAGCGCAGCAATGGCGGATACGTAATAAGCAACTGCGAGAAGCCCATGGATGAAGCATACAATCCCACCCAACGATAGAAGACGATGGTGCGCTAACCCACAAGATTTCCTCGATTTCGAGTTCTCCAATGCCCCGATTATCAGCATCAAGAATCCGACCACCAATGCTATCCTGCGCATCTATCAGTCATCTCATCAGTTTCTCTCTCTCTCTCTCTCTCTCTCTCTCTCTCTCTCTGCCTGATGAATGAAGGCAGAGAACATACCATGAGAAAAGAAGGGAGCCAGCAGCTAATTGCTTATTCGCAGAAGATTTTTTAAAATCCTCCCCAGAAAGAATGCAGATACAGCCACCAAGAAAGTTAGCAATTGCGTGAGCGAGAGCAAGAAGTATAGCAGCAGCTAAACCAAGCTTGAATGCTTGGTAGCTTGGGTCCCGACACTCAAAAATCCACACTTTCATGTGTTTTACCTGAGGAAAAAGAAAACCCACCAAGAATAAGAACAAATAGACGCGACCAAACCAGAAAGTACAGTGAAAATGGCAAGGTCACCTTGTTTTGAGCCATTTCTGCCTCTATCCCGAGTATCCCTGCTACAACGTCCATAATCACGACCAAAATGCAGACCAGAAAGCCATAGTTTTTTGGCATTTTGCAGGCACAGAGCTGTCTGGTAATGGAGATAATGGAGTTTTAAGAAGAAGAAAGAAGCATATATATAAAGAGATAGGACTTGTCGCAGAGCTTAAAATACATGAAGAAGTTAGCTGGATTGAGCTGTGGATGATCTAAAGCTTAAATCTAATCTTCTTTTTGATCTTCATATTTGCTCTTTATTCCATTCTATTTTACACTTTCTTCTGCTGCTCGAATACTCATTCCTTTCCTCAGATCTAAGAAAAGTTAAGTAGGGTATCCTCAGCTTTGAGGCTACGTTTTGCTGTATGTTCTTCTGCAAGGAACCGATGCCATGCAGACATGCACACTCTGGCTTCTTTGGAGATTCTCACAAGCTTTGATGCTTAGTTCTTTCAATTTTCATCCAGCAATTTCAATATTCTCTTTTCATTTGTCACATTTTTACATAATCTTATCGTCTATCGACTTCTCTCTCAAAGATTACCATATTTATTCGTTAACAAGAAATTAGTGGCGTTACTATTATATGAAATGAATATGAAATCTACGCATCAAACAGGAATTTGACCGAAATGACGATCCAACAAACTCATGTATCGGAGAAGACATCTCTTCATCGTAACCGAACAAATTTCACATAGTTATATCAAGATTGGAAAGAATAATTTTAGAAATAAATAAAAAACCAGTCGAAACGGTGCATGAAATTTGTGTTTTCCGTCAGATTTATTGCTTTCCCTGAAGAAATCTACGCAGCTTTACCGTGAGAGACGAACCAGCAACAGTAGGAGCTCGAAAGGCAATGAAATAGTTCCAGTGGGAAGGCCAGCTCACCGGCTCCCCACTAATGGCAATTCTTCACAGGAGGCAATATCTTGGGAATAAATTACAACGTCTATTTTAGTTTTGAATTAGTTAAAACTACTCTCTATTTTTTAATGTTTACATCAATATATAAAAAAATCAAAATTTGGAAAATTAAATTTTTAGAAAATAAAAATAACAAAATACGAAAGAGATAAATCATTTTTATTTTGTTTAGCCAGTATATATAATACAAAAGTGACATAAATAATATTAAAAATAAAATTAAATAAATTAGTAACTCTTACCATCTTTATTTTTAAAACTCATCTAATCGTTTTGACATTTTATTACTAAAATGATCATAACTTCTTTCAATGTGTTTGAAATGATCTGAAATTTGAACTATTAAAAATTAGACATCCGAGACGTAAAAATCTATAAGTCACACTTGAATTTGATGGTTGTTTGTCCTTCTAAAATTCACTCAAATCCGTCCTAAAAACTAATAGATTTTCATTATTATTTATTTTATTGAGTTTAATAATCAACAATATGATTTAGAGGTTCAAACTCAACGTCTATTAGTTTTTAAATTATTTATTATTTAACTTTATTGAAGTGGGAAGTTACGTGACTAAGGAGAAAATGAGCTTTGTATGCCTATAAATATAAGCCTCGAATTATCAAAT
>QAOC01021264.1:382869-572566 GCA_003255005.1 Begonia fuchsioides
TTTTTTTTTTAATTTAATTTTCAAAATTCTAATTTCTTTACTATTCACTTCTCGCAATTAGTCTCGGAATTAGTCTCGTTGATGGACAAAGAACGCCTTGTGATGAAAGCTTTAATGGTGTGTGCAGTGCATGCAGGGAGGATCGTCAATGGAGATTTCGAAAGAGCGACAGAGACCGATGGGCTCTCAGCTCAATCCATTGAGTACAAATTCTAAGTTCGACGATGAACGCGTTGAAAAGAATCCGCGGGCCCTTCTTCCAGAATTATTCACTGCAAATCCCTGAAAAAAGCAGCCCGACAAGATGGTCTAGAAGATTAATTTATTGAACTATTGTCGATTAATAAACTGAACTCGCGCGAAACGTGGCCTCGTTGAAAGCAGTTGCCCATCTCCCAACCCGACATCTCCCACACGTGATTAAACTGCAGTAGCTGGCCAACTCATAACGAGAACGAGTTGGTGAAAGAGATGGTCAAACGAGTCAACGATATCGGATTGGAAGAAGGTTGAGTTTGGGTTCGGAGATGGAGATGGAGATGGAGTTTGTTGGTGGCGTTTATCCACGTGCTCACCTTATTCCTTACGTCAAAAAATGCTACATGACTGATGATTCTGAGCTTTTCTATTTAAGAAACGCTCGAGAAAATCCTCTCAACCCATCGGAATTTGTTGGCTCGTCGGCTCTCCGGTGGACCTCCCATTAGATCAGAAGATATGGAAACCCTAAAGAAGTCTGCTTGTGTCGTCGGAGGCTCTGGATTCGTCGCGTCTTTGATCGTCAAGCTTCTGCTTCAGAAGGGCTACTCCGTCAACACGACTGTTAGAGACCCAGGTTCTCTCTCTCTCTCTCTCTCTCGCCATTTTCTGCGATTTCGAGCCATTTGTCGTTCCTTTTGTCCCTATTCAACTGATATTTGCTGTTGAGTTGCTTTCATTTTTCGTGCATTTTAATCTTGGCCGGAGAGTGTGGACCGTAGTGGCCGGAACCCGACTGCAGCGCCGATCAAATTTTTCCCGTTTCTAAATTTTACCCTTATGAAGATCGTATCTGATTTGGGAGATTTTTTCATCAGATCTCGCTGCACTTTTCTGTGTACTTGACCAAGAGAGGCTGGATTTATCGAATAAATCTTTGCGGATGGGGTAGATTACGTGGGGCTTTTTTTGTGATTACTGAGAAAGATTGTTTTTTCAGAGAATAAGAAAAAGATAGCCCACCTGACGGCATTAGAGCAAGGCAGTGGAAGTCTCACCATTTTTGGGGCAGATCTCACCGACGACGGTGGCTTCGACGCCCCAGTTGCAGGCTGTGATTTAGTCTTCATCGTCGCTACGCCGGTCAACTTTGCCTCCGAAGACCCCGAGGTACGATAGATGAACCTATTTCAAACATCTCCCGAATGGCGCAGAATTTCAAACATTCCGATTCCCATTTGCAGAATGACATGATCAAGCCAGCAGTGAAAGGCATTCTCAATGTTCTAAAATCATGCGCCAAAGCCAAATCCGTCAAACGTGTGATTCTGACATCATCGGCCGCAACTGCGTCGATCAATGCCCTGCCCGGAACAGGTCTGGTCGTTAACGAAGCAGACTGGACTGACGTCGAGTTCCTGAGCGCCGAAAAGCCTCCTACTTGGGTAATTCCAAATCCACCATTCCCTACTCGAAAAAAACATGTCCTAACCGGAAAATTAATCGCATTTTGGGACAATTCACAGGGCTACCCTGTCTCGAAAACGCTAGCCGAAAAGGCAGCATGGAAGTTCGCCGAAGAAAACAACATCGATCTCGTCACAATTCTTCCTTCGCTAATGACCGGTCCTGCACTTACTCCCGACATCTCCGCTAGCATCGGATTCGCCACCGCGTTGATCACAGGTTCGTAGAAAGTGGCCTAATTTTGAACCATTACAGCTAAACTAAAATCACGAGTCTCATGGCTGCAAAAATGTTTTTTTTTTTTGCAGGAAATAAATTTCTCATAAATGCACTGAAAGGCATGCAAATGCTCTCTGGTTCGATCTCCATAACTCACGTGGAAGATGTCTGCAGAGCTCATATATTCTTAGCAGAGAAGGAATCTGCTTCAGGGAGGTATGTCTGTTGTGCAGTGAACACCAGTGTTCCAGAGCTAGCAAATTTCCTCTCCAAAAGATACCCTCAGTACAACGTTCCGACAGAGTAAGAATCTCTCTCTGTCTTCACATCTCTCTGGCTCTTATCTCTCAGGATTGAGAAAAAATGTCATCTTTAATGGCAGTTTTGAAGGCATCCCGTCCAAGGCAAAGCTGATAATTTCGTCGGAGAAGATAATCGGCGAGGGATTTAGCTTCAAGTACGGGATCGAAGAGATATTCGACCAGAGCGTCGAGTACCTCAAGTCGAAAGGGGTGCTCCAGAATTGAGCTTTGTTGATTAAAACAGGTGGATGCTCTTCTGTGACTCTGCTTTGATCTCAGACCTCCATTATTATGGCATCGAGTAATCCCAGCTATTTTGGCCCTTGAACCAGTTTAGGTTCCTGGTTTGAATGAACTTTGCGTATTTTTGCTTAAAACTATGTCAATGCCGGCATCCATTGCTACTCTTAACTGAACTTTTTCGTTTCAGTTAGACCCGAACTCCCACTGCTTGAACCGAATCGAAATTTTGAGTTCGGTTCGGTCTGTTTTTAATTTTTCTTAAAATAATAATAATATTTTTTTTAAAATTATTTTTAATTTAAAAAGTAAACAATCTTAACGTACAAAAGGGAACATATTTTATAACAACAAAACACACTCACATTGTTAGCTCACTTCCAACATGATTTGGTGACACATGACTTGTCAAACATGCCGTGTGGGTAGCGCCGGTCATGGGTCGGGGCGGGCTTTGTATTATCCTAAAGTAACCCTACCCTTTAAGAAATCGGTTAACTGAACGGGTCAGAATAATTTCATGACCAAAATCGTTTAAAGTATTACAAATTTATTACCAAAAACGTTCGCCCACCCCTCACTCTCTCTCAAACTTGGTCTTCATTTTTCCTTGTCGCAGTCACCGTCACAGTCGTCGCCACTCCTCGCCGCCGCCGTTGCCACCCCTCGCTCACATCAGAAAGATCTCTCTACCGGGCGCCATCAGCATCCGCTCCTTAGGCGTAACCTGTCACGACCCGAAGGGGACCCGAGACAAAACGGGGAAAGATCCGACCCAAAATAGAACGGATCTCACAACCCTTTTATTTTCACTTGAATCCAAATTTTATAAACAGCGGAAGACAAGAAAAAAAAATAACTGCTTAAGTTCAATTGAGACATTCAGATAACATCCTTTATTGAAATCCAACAAACTAAATTAAAACTTGACAACTACGGTACTAACCTTAAAGTTTCAAAATAAACTTGCTTGGAAAGATAAAATCAAAAGAAATTCTAATTTCCTCCAAATTTACTCCTGAAGAAACTACTAATGATCGTCTTGAACACTCCCTGAAAAAAAATTGTCAATTGGGGTGAGCTGACTACTCAGTTGGGAATTAATTTCACCTTTAATAATCAATGAATTTAAAACAAAACTACGAAAAGAGCACACACGAGAATTTTATAAACAATTTCATAAATGAACAGAATTTCATATCAATAAACAGAATCGACACTCAGGCGGTCGCAAGCCAAAACACCCTGATCAGGTTTAGGGATTCGAAACCCAAAGAGACAGTCTTCCACTCTCCTATTACCCATTTCAATTTTCAATAAACGATATGATCAAAATAAGCATGCTCGATTCTATATTTTAAATTTAAACAACAATTGAAAGAAAACAACGTTACAATTCATATCATATTAAAAGAAAAATTAAATCCCAAACCTTAGAAACGATTGTATAATCTGCAAACCAATGATAACGTCTAGGAGTGTTGATATTCAGGTGCCTCAACAATTTTATTTAATCTCGAAACCTAGTAAATAAGAAAATAATATTCAAATTTATTCGTTCAATCGATTTAAAAAAAACAGCCCCATAATATCTAAAAATTCCAACTTTAAATTGTGATTCAATTTTCGATCAATTGTAGTAATTCTTATCATCTTCTAACAATTTAATCTTCATCGAACTTTTCAAATAAATTCAGCAATTCACTAAAAAAAATCAGATTCTTCATTTTATTCCTATCAAGTTTAATAAACGTAATAACCAAGAAAGCACCACTACAAATCTTACTAATGCATAGTATAATCTTTTTCCAAATTATCAACATAATTCAGCAATTTTCTCCAACATAATTCAGCCATTTTCTCCAACATAATTCAGCCATTTTCTTTGGATGTTAGCTTCAGTGCTAGGGTCAAAATTCAGATTTGCATCAACGTAATCCTTCTATTCCCTCTATACAATTTCTAAAATTTTATATATCTTTTATTTCGAGAGTATATAAAAGTGATAGACTAATCAAAATCCATAAGTTTCTTACCAACTTTTTAAGTATTCTGAACAGATTAGGCATAAATTTCGTCACCACAATCGAGTTGGATTTTGGTTCTATCTTGGCGTTTCTAATCTATCCAACTCAATTCTTCCTTGTTTTTCTTTTAAAAAAAATAACATACAAGCAACTTAAAGTTTCTAAAATCAGCAATATATAAAACAGAGAAGTTAAATTTACTTTTCTTTTCCTTGCCGATAGATTGTAGGTTGTTCGCTGTTGAAGACCAAAATGAACTAAATTTGCATAACGCCAATGGTTAGAAGCAGCACCAACCTAAAATTGAGATCACGGAAGCTAATTTATCTCTCTCTCGGCAGAATGGAACGAAAAGGAAGAGAGGAGAAAAATGAATTTTGAACGGGATGTAAACTTACAGAGGGCTGCGATTTTTATTGAGAGAAGTTGGAGCGGTCTCTCGCACGATCCTTGCAGAAAAATCTGGCATCGATGCGTCGTGAGGAGTGGTGGAAGAGAGAGGGATTGAAGAGTGGGAGAGAAGAAAGGGATTTCCCCTTTATGTGAAAACAACCCTAAAACAACCCGTTCTTCAATTTATTATTTATTTTTTTTTTAAATAGAAGGCCCATTTGTTTGGGCTTTTACAGTGCAGTTGTCGTCATCCCTCATCCGCTCCTCGGCCTTCTCCTATCATCGCCATCCACTCTTTCAAGGGGAAAAACTCCTTAAAAATCTTTACGTGATTTTTAATATGAAGTTTTGCTTAGTTTATGAACATATTGAAGTTAACCTTAGTAATCTTGAATTTTATAGTTCAATTTGATCCATTTTTCTGCGCACGAAATCTTTACGTGATAATGCTATTTTAGGTGTCCGTGGTGTACAATCTTCTCTAAAATAGAACCATCTCTATCTCTCCAAAAAACCTTATCGTCTCTTCCGATACTCTTCCATTTTTCAAGCTTTTAGTTATGAATTCAGGCCATCATAGACCGCCCAAGAAGAGGGTACTGGCTTCAACAATCTTAGGTCAAAATTCCAACACATATTTTAGTTTTAAATTAAGCAAAACTAATTTCTTATTTTATAGATTTTGATGGAGCCCTGATTTAGTGTGTCAAAAGCCATGCATATTATTTCCTAGTATTTTACCATTTAATTTAGCATTAATAGTGGAAGCACTGGTCAGCATCTTCATTTCAAAACAGGATACTTTTTCTAAGGTTCTAATCTGAGACGGTCAACAGAGAATATACACGCCAAGTAACAGACCAAAAAGAAACAGTATAATCGAAAATGGAAAGAACGATCGAGACAAAGATTGACCCGTGTTTCAATGAAATAATTTCAATGAAAATCACAATTTTCCACGTCCATGTCAACCCACTAAACCAGACCGATTTGGTGATATTTCACCAGCTCTTAAAGTCAATCATAGCAGCAGATCGCCATCCTTAGAAGTCTTCGACCTGGTGGGAACAGCGTTAAAAACATTCAACTCCACTAAGTCAATCTGATCAAACAGATCAATCTAGAGAGAGAGAGAGAGAGTAGGTGATGACTTAGGATCAGCAAATCTAATCATTTTTAATATTCTTAAACACCAGTTGACTTGATCGAATTTCATTTAATTGCGTCAAGCGCGATAGAAATCTTGTAAAAGGATGAGATCAAAGCTTGATCATGGGTTTGGAGAGGTATTAAGGGCGGCTGTCGCCGGGGAGGTTGTGAAACAGATGGAGTTGACCGGATTGTCTGAAGCAGCACGTTGAGTTCGGAAAAAGAAAACGATGAGAGGACCACGACTCCACTTTAGTGGACTGGAACCACGCTTGGTCAACTCTTCTGCATCGGCAGTCCGACCAGACACGTGATCGGAGAGACCGAATCGAAAACTAAGACTCGACTCGAAAACTAACATCGATTCATAAATTATAATTTTTTAAAAATTAAAAATAGGTTTTGATACTATTTTACTAGACTCGACTAAAGGTGAGGGTAAGTGGGAGTCAAATGGAATGAGATAAGCACAGAAGGACAAAGTAGGAAAGTAGAAAAGATGAAGAGAACATTCTAAAGGCACAAGAGGACAAGAAGAAATTCCATCGGAGGGTGTCATCTTCTCTTTCATCGCTACTAAACAACAAAACGAGGACATTTCTGTCTCATATTCTCTCTCCTCCACGTCATCACTGATGGGCCCCGAAGAGCGAGTGACTGAACTGAAGACGATCCTAGAAAGAGAGAGAGAAGGAAATAGACGGTAGATACCGTAGAGGAGGTGAAGCAGAAGATGAACTTCCATACGCGTACGCCATCTGATCATGAGGAGCCTCTATGCGGGCCCCACTTCCCCCGCATGCGAACGTGGGTCCTACGTTGACCCTTGTCTCTCTCTTCCCCCTCCCTTTTGACCGTCCAAAGTTTAAGCTCCGCCGTGAAAACCGGCGACAGCGGGCGGCTGGCGGCTGTAGAAAGGTGGAAATCGGAAACCCGAGTTAATTCGAACCGTCCATTTCGGAATTAGCGTAAGAACACAGAATTTCCGTTCAGAAAACAAATATTATACGTAAAGCTGGAGAGGAGGCATAAAAATGATAATATAATAAAAGTGAATAAAAAGGAAAGTGATAAGGGAAAAAAATTCGATCCCACAAATGCTCTCTTCCTCTTGCTTTCATTTGTCTAATCCTGGCCTTGAAATGTCAACCGGATTCCAGTTAACTTCAATTTCCTCTGACCGTACACACGCCCCTTCCAAGTTCTTCTACGTATAAATTATCTGTCACGAACATTTCCTGAGTAACGTGGAAGAAGAAGAAATTTAGAGAGAGAAAGAGAGTTGCAGAGGAAAAGCAAAGGCGAAGAAATGGCCGAGGACTTTCAGGCCGGGATTTGCGGAGGCAACTCATGGAGTTTTTTGAGAAGTGTGTTGGCCGGCGGCTCTTCACCGTGTTTATCTGGATATAACGATCTCGGATGTTATGGATGGTCGGCGGCTGAGGCTAGTTTAGTTTCCGATGGCTTCTTGAGTTTCCCAGGTTTACAGAAAGCTGCAGGGGGGAGTTTGTTAATGGATTCAGATGGCCTGATGATGGGTTTCGATCTTTCTTCATCTTCTCTGACTTCTGATTGGCATCAATCTTTTCTGTAATTCTTTTTTTCTTTTAATTCTTGCATGGTTGAAAACTGAAATCGAAGCTGGCAACTTTTCTGTCCAAAAATGGAAACGAATGGCGGATTAAATTATGGTAATTTTCGGGGGTCGTAATATTATTCTCTTTCTTCTCTTTACAGAAGTGTGAACGGAAGGACTGACAGCAATCTGAATTCACTGTTCCAAGAACAGACAGATCCAGACGGGAATCATCGGCATGAAGAACCGATCGGATTCGACGATCATCGATCTTCAAGAACCCGAAACGACGGGAGCCCTAACAATTTCTCGACCATAACGGACGAAGATAACTTCATAGACCATAACTTGAATCCCGTTGATCGAGATTTTTACTCCGACCAAGGACGTTTAAACTCTGATATTTGCTCCGGGAACTCCCGGATGTTTTCAGCTGGTTTTCCTGTCGGCACGACCTCGTATGGGTACCCTTCACCATTATTGCTACAAACTTTATCAAATTCTCAAAACCAGCAGTCATCCTCTTTGACCAGTAACGTCAACAGGTACATTAGCTCTTCATCTTCCGCTAATTATGGATTGAATCGTCAAGATTTTTCATTATCTTGGCTTAAATTTCCTTCCACTTCCAGCTACGCAAAACACTCGATACAGCAGCGGCAAGATGGCGGCTTGCACTTCTCCGAAAACGCGCCCTACTGGAACTCCTCGTCTTCTCCTTCATCACAGCCCCAACTCATAGCTTCTTTATTTGCAGAGAAACCCAAATGCCACAACCTCACAACAAAGGTAATTAGTTGATCCAACTAAAAAGATCAAAGGTTTCAGTTAAGCGTAGGCTAATTTATTACCTATTAACGCAGAAACTTCAGCTTTATGCCGGTGAAGATGTTCAAGAATGGGGATCAGTGGCGAAGAAGTCAAATGGCGGAGGAACTGAGTCAGCTAACAAAAGACCTCGAATTGAAACTCCATCGCCATTACCAACTTTCAAGGTTTTTTTTTAGATAATTGCTTTTTCTTTTAGTTGTTTGGTAAAGATGAACGAGAATTTAAGAATGGAAATGTTCAGGTAAGAAAGGAGAAGCTGGGGGACCGAATAACTGCTCTCCAGCAACTTGTTTCGCCTTTCGGAAAGGTAAATCTGTAGGGTTTTTTCTTCATCATTTCAGAGCAAATCATGGGAAGAATTTTGGAAAATAAACCCTAATTCTCTCCGTCTCTCTCTCTCTTTTGTTTTATCCAGACTGACACTGCATCAGTGCTGCACGAAGCTATTGATTATATAAAGTTTCTCCATGATCAAGTCAGCGTATGTCTCCTTCCCTACCAGTCGAAGCACAGACCATTATTTTTTATTTTCTCTTAAAACTCATTGGATCTACCTTTTTAATTCCACTGAAATTTCAGGTTTTAAGCACTCCATATATGAAGAAAGGAGCTTCAATTCCCCATCAAGAGGTAAATAGACATCACATTTTCCCACGTAAACCATCCTGGAAATACACTCTCTAATCGAAAACATGAAACTTTGAATGTCGTAGCCGGAATCAAAAGAGGCAAGACAAGAGCTGAGGAGCCGAGGGCTTTGCTTGGTACCGATTTCAAGCTCTTATGAGGTAGCTAACGAGACGACGCCTGAGTTTTGGACGCCAGCATTTGGAGGAACTTTCAAGTAAAGAGAAGAAACGCTTTGCTGTCTGGTTAAAGAAAGGAAAGGAAATGACCCTTTGAAAAAGATAAAACACCCTGGGAGCTGGGCCAGATGGGAGAAGAACGATAAGTTGCAGGAAAGTGAAATCATTCAAATCATAATTTTCTTATTAGGTGATAATTTGTTGTAGTTGAAGAGGGTTTTTATGGGTTAAGAGCAGGAACAAGTGCTAAATTTAGAAGAAAATTACAGTAGAAACGATCGGAAATGCTGTAATGAGAGCTAAATTTAGCAGAGGGGGAAGACTGCCGTTTGTTCCTGTCGGGAAAATCATGAATAATTAGGGTTTTTTGCGTTACGATTACTGTGATTGGGTTCTTGCGTTACCGGGAATGAAGGTGTGCATGGCATCGAACAATGCATCATCACGAATATTTGGCCAATTTGAACATCAAACTACAAGAGTTTTGAAGATGATTGCAACTCCTATTACTATAAATTACGATAAATTGATGCGTCGAATTTCAAAATAATTGAATTCTCTTCTCTTTACCGTTCATTTGAAAACAAAAAGTTTGCCGAGTCTCTAATCCTCGATCATCCGAAACAAGAG
Organism: Begonia fuchsioides; assembly: GCA_003255005.1. NCBI lineage: Eukaryota > Viridiplantae > Streptophyta > Magnoliopsida > Cucurbitales > Begoniaceae > Begonia > Begonia fuchsioides. Next base: position 392,708 of record QAOC01021264.1, read on the forward strand.
TGAAAGAGAAGAGATAGTGTTTTATTGCAAAGAGAAGAGATACTTATATTTTTATATTTTAAGGTGTTAATTAATAAAAATAAAAATTTAAATATCATATTGGAAAATTAACCACTCTTAAAGTTATGTATGTGAAATTAGCATGCATGCAAGATGCGCTATCAAGTAATATATGTCAAAACGTGACTTCTGAAAATTAACAAATATTGTCGCGAAATCTCTGAATTCAAATCGAAACGAAAGTTGTGCAAAGAGGAATTGATAACCCACATTAGATGGGTCAAAATCTAATTAATAATACAAATGAAATATTCCCCAAATAAAGAGAAAATAACCACTTGAGTAAAATAAATTAATGTTTAAATCATTTATTTAATTTGTCAACCAGGCTCAAAGATGAACCAAAGGAACAAAGGATGGAATAAGGTGATCCAAGTTTGACAAGATGAAAGAAAGATGCTTATATTCTTGAAAAGCTCATGCGATCATAAAGCAAACTTCTTTTATAGTTAAAACCATAAACCTAGATTCCTACACAGCCAGCCCGTTTCGACGAGTCGAAATCCAAAGCTTGATGGGTATTATACCATTTGTTTGAAGCATCAGGATCAGTGCTCTCCATTGCAGCAGCATCTCAGCATCTGCCTTGTTCTGCTTTTGTCTCTTCAGTTCTTCTGCAAAAGTTGTCCTTTTTCTTCTTTTTTTGGCAGCTTTGAATCTGATCTTCTGTCTGCTCAAACAAGAGCTGACACGGAGATGGAAAACGTTGCCTTTTTTAGTTTCATTCGTCCTATCAGGGCTCTTCTTGTCGGATTTGTTCGTGTTCTACTTGTGCGGGTGCTGATTCTTTTCGAGGACGAGCTTGGATTCATTTCTATTTCTGGGTTTATCCAGATTTAGTGTTGGTGAAGTTAATCGAACCCATTAATTGCTAATCCGAGGTTATTAAGCTTAATTAACTTATTTTGGAATGAGGAAGAACTGTAAGAAAGCTCGAGGAGTTGATCTTTGAAATTTCAAGTCGTTGCGTGAATGAGAAAACGTAACACAGAATGAGAAACGATGAAAAAATATCAGTCAGATCCTTTCAGCTTCTTTGCAATGGCGGCAAAAGACCTCCCCTGGTGAAAAGCTTGCTCCAACTCGAGCTCTGATGGCTGTCTCGAACCGTCACCGGCGAAAGTCCCGGCTCCGTAGGGGCTACCTCCTATGACAGCCCCTAACTCAAACATTCCGGCGCCGAACGTGTATCCAACGGGGACGAAGATCATCCCATGGTGAGCCAGCTGAGTAATTGCAGTCAATCTGCAAAATTTCCACAACAATTAAAAAAAAACACATGAAAAAACAACACTTGAGTTTTGCTCTCACGGCGTTGTCTCTTGTCCACCTCCTTGAGAACCAGTGCTGTAAAAAATGCCGGCCGGCTTTCCGGCTTTAGATTGCGTCCTCCATAAACCACCAGTTTGATCTAAATATTCTTTGAACTGAGCGCACATCATTCCAAATCTCGTCGGAAACCGAAAAGTAAGCCGTCCGCCGCAGCAAGCTCGTCCGGTGTGATGATTGGGATGTCAAGCTTTGGAAGCGCGTGCATTTTACGAAGAACTTCTTCAGTCAGCGTCTCCGGTACCTAGTCCACCATATCTTACTGTTTTTACGATCTGGGTTTCGATTTAAATTCGATTTCTGAACATCATCTGGATATCAAATACCTGCCATAGTTTGAGATCTGCTCCTTCGACTGAAGAAGCTCCTTTCTGTACCTCTTCAGCCCGCTTCGGACATGTCCGTACATGGAATAGTAACAGTACGGCCAATCAAAGTCAATTAGCCTCAAAATATCTGTTGAAAGTGATTCTATTTGAAATAGTCAAAAGCTGTTTGAGATATTGGAGCCTAAGTAAGTGGAACCAGAATAATATCCCTTTTAAATAGGAAGTTTAGTTGTTGTTAGTTGTTTACGTTCTGCTCATGTAATCTGCCTATATAATGGCACTTTCAGTTTTTTAATAAATCAGTGAATTAGCCCATCCTGTTTGATTTCTGCACTTTAAAAAACTTCTTATTACCAACATTTTGGTATCAGAGCGAGGTTACACGAGAGTAGTGCAGTGTGAAAGTGCAGATTGAGAGATGGCGGCAAACAGCAGCAATAGCAATGCAAGTGGAACATCGCAACCACTTATTCCAATATTCAAAGGTGAAAATTTTGAGTATTGGTCAATACGAGTTCAGACTATTCTCAAGTCACAAGATCTTTGGGACCTCGTGGAAAACGGAATTGCTGAACCAAGAGAAGATGCAACAATGAATGCTGCAGAGGAGGCAAAGCTTAAAGAAGCTAGAAAAAAGGATGCAAAAGCACTTGCAATCATTCAACAGGGGGTTCACGATAGCTTCTTTTCCAGAATAGCTATGTCAAATACCTCACAACATGCTTGGAGTGTCATGAAAAAAGAATTTCAAGGTGATTCAAAAGTCATGGTTGTCAGACTACAACACTTGCGTAGAGAATTTGAAACCTTGCAGATGAAGAGTGATGAAACAATATCAGATTTTCTAAATAAAGCAATAACAGTGGTAAGTCAAATGAGGACTTTTGGTGCTAAAATAGATGATCAAACGATTGTCGAAAAGGTATTACGAAGTTTAAATTCAAAGTTTGATCATGTTGTAGCTGCAATTGAAGAATCTAAAGACTTATCTATTTTCTCATTTGATGAACTAATGGGTTCCTTGCAAGCACATGAAGTAAGAATAAGTAGAAAGGCTGAAAAAGATGAAGAAAAGGCTTTCCAAGTACAGGAGAGCAGCACCACTTTCAAGCGTGGTCGTGGCAGAAATGTTTATCGTGGTACTTCTCGTGGAAGATTTGCTGACAGAGGTCATACAAATAGACGTGGAAGAGGTCGAGGAGATGACCATATGTCATATATGAATACGGTACAGTGCTACAATTGTGGAAAGTATGGACATATAAAAGCAGAGTGTTGGTCCAAAGAAGAACACAATAATTTTGCCAAAGAAGAAGTGGATGGGGCAGACTATAATGATAGTGAAGAAAAACTGTTCATGGTACAAAACGAGAAGACTGAAGAGCAGCATCCGAGTTATTTATGGTTTGTGGACAGTGGTTGTTCAAACCATATGACCGGTTTCAAATCATTATTTTCAAATCTTGATGAAAGAGTCAAACAAAAGGTACGACTTGGTAATGGCAACATGTTATTTGTGGAAGGAAAAGGTACTGTCAGGTTTGAAGTTAGTCCTGGAATTTTTAAATTTTTACACAATGTGCAATATGTTCCAGCACTTGGTTTCAATTTGATTAGTGTTGGTCAACTAATGCAATGTGGATATTTAGTTTTATTTGACAATGGTAAATGTAGTATTACAGAGAAGAAGACGGGACGTTTGATGACAAACATTACAATGACAAAGAACCAAATGTTTCCTTTGGATTTGTCCACAATGGGAGATTTTGTGTTTGTAACAAGCACATAAGACAATTCAAATATATGGCACCTGAGGTATGGTCATTTACATTTAAAAGGTTTGACTCTTCTAAAAAATAAAGGGATGGTCACAGGCTTACCCGAGATTAGAAATATAAAGCTCTGTCAAGGATGTGTATATGGAAAGCAGACTCGAAAATCCTTCCCAACTGGTCAAGCTTGGCGTGCGAATGAATGTCTTGAGCTACTACACGCAGATCTTTGTGGACCAATGCAAACACTTTCACTTGGGGGTAGTAAGTACTTCTTTCTCATTACTGATGATTTCTGCCGAATGTCATGGATTTATTTTCTAGAAAGTAAAGATCAAACATTTGAGAAATTTAAGCAATTCAAAGTTTTGGTTGAAAAACAGAGCGGATTAAATATTAAGACTCTTCGCACAGACAGAGGAGGAGAATTTATGTCTAATGAGTTCATCTCATTTTGTGAAGAATTTGGAATTCGAAGAGAACTTACCACTCCGTATACTCCAGAGCAGAATGGAGTAGCTGAACGTAAAAATCGCACTGTTGTAGAAATGGCTCGAAGCATGCTGAAAGAAAGAGATTTACCGAACAACTTATGGGCTGAAGCTGTTGCAACCGCAGTCTATTTGCTTAATTTATCTCCTACCCGAGCAGTAAAGTACATGACTCCCTTTCAAGCATGGAATGGATTTAAACCCAATGTAAGTCATCTGAAAATCTTTGGGTCTCTGTGTTATGCCTTGATTCCTTCACAAGCTAGAAAAAAGTTAGATCCAAAGTCACAAAAATGCGTATTTGTTGGCTATAGTGCACAATCAAAAGCGTATCGATTGTTTGAGCCAGAGAGTAAGAAAATAATTACAAGCAGAGATGTCGTCTTTGATGAAAGTAAGGGATGGAATTGGCTTGAGAAAGAAAAACAACAGTACTCAGAATCAATTTCCATTTCTGAAGAGGAAAAGATTACAACAGAAGTAATTACTCCACCCATGTCTCCAATAACTCCACAATTGTCGCAACCAGATTCAAATGCTTTATCACAAGATGAAGCTTACTCATCAGATTTATCTACACCAGATGCTCCACGAAAATATCGATCATTAGCTGATATTTATGAAACATGTGGTTTTGCGTTAATGGTTGCTGATCCTGTTACATTTGAAGATGCTCAGGGACAAGAAAAATGGAAGAAAGCAATGCGAGAAGAAATTTTTGCTATTAACAAAAATAATACTTGGTTGTTGTGTGATTTACCTGCAGGAAAGAAAGCAATTGGCTTAAAGTGGATATTCAAGACTAAGTACGGTTCACATGGAGAGATACAAAAGCATAAAGCTCGTCTTGTTGTTAAAGGCTATTCTCAACGAGCTGGTATTGATTTTGAAGAAACATTTGCTCCAGTGGCTCGATTCGAGACGGTACGAATTTTTCTTGCTTTAGCTGCTCAACGTCATTGGATTGTCAACCAGTTTGATGTTAAATCTGCCTTTCTCAATGGCGAGCTTAGCGAAGAAGTTTATGTTGAGCAACCTGCTGGTTTTATTATCAAAGGATCTGAAAATAAAGTATACAAATTGCAGAGAGCATTATATGGCTTAAAACAAGCCCCCCGAGCTTGGTATAGTCGAATTGATAATTATTTCATCGCTCTTGGTTTTCAACGAAGTGAACGAGAACCTACATTATATGCCAAGAGGAGTGGAAACAAAGATTTTTTAATGGTTTGCCTTTATGTCGATGATATGATATTCACAGGTTCATCTCAAAATCTTGTCAATGAGTTTAAGGAATACATGAAAGCTGAGTTTGACATGACAGACTTGGGACCATTGAAATTTTTCCTGGGTTTAGAAGTCACACAAGGAGAAGATGGGATATTTTTGAAGCAAGAACTCTATGCAAAGGAACTTTTGAAAAAATTCGGTATGCTGAAATGTAGTCCAGTTGTTACTCCTTTACATACTAATGAGAAACTTGTTAGACGAGATGGAAATCTAGCAGCTAATTCTACCTCTTATAGGAGCCTCGTCGGTGGTTTAATTTACTTAAGTCACACACGTCCTGACATTACATTTGCTGTAAGTGTAGTTTCAAGGTTTATGGAGAATCCATCACAAACACATTTTGGAGCAGCAAAGAGAATTTTGCGGTATATAGCAGGAACTGTGAACTACGGAATATGGTATTCTAGTAAAGACAACATGTTATTTGATGGAAAACTCTATGGTTACTCGGATTCGGACTTTGGAAGTTGTCTTGATGACCGACGAAGTATCTCGGCTCATGTTTTTACTCTTGGTTCAGGTGTTGTTGCTTGGAGCTCAAAGAAGCAGCCTATAACTGCATTATCTAGCACAGAAGCTGAATATGTTGCCGTGACATTTGCAGCCTGTCAAGCAATATGGATTAGAGGTATTCTTAGTGAACTACAGGAGAAATCAAATACACCAACAGTCATATTCTGTGATAACAAGTCAACTATATTTATGACAAAAAATGCTGCTCTTCACAGTCGAACAAAGCATATAGACACAAGAATGCATTTCATTAGAGATTTGGTTGCAGGAAAAGTGGTGGACATCCAGTATTGCAGTACTCATGATCAACTTGCTGATGTTTTAACAAAAGCTTTACCAAAGGATAAGTTCATTCGTTTCAGAACTTTGTTGGGAGTTTGCAAATATGAATCACGGGGAAGTGTTGAAAGTGATTCTATTTGAAATAGTCAAAAGCTGTTTGAGATATTGGAGCCTAAGTAAGTGGAACCAGAATAATATCCCTTTTAAATAGGAAGTTTAGTTGCTGTTAGTTGTTTACGTTCTGCTCATGTAATCTGCCTATATAATGGCACTTTCAGTTTTTTAATAAATCAGTGAATTAGCCCATCCTGTTTGATTTCTGCACTTTAAAAAACTTCTTATTACCAACAATATCCACCCACGAACCAGTCAACAGTAAAATCCCCGTTACAGCGGAAGAAAACAACCATTATCACAATGATATGGGTAGGTTTGATCTACCCAAATAATTGACAGGCATACAGAAAATGATTAGAAGCATTTATTGCCGGAAACCAGATGGGTCCGGCCAGAAAATGTCGGGTTGAGCGATCAAGAAAATTCCCGGTGGCAGGCCCAACATTCAATCTCATTCATCACGCATTGCTCTTTCATGCTTCTAGCAGATCATGATTTACAAATATGGATCAAATCTGTCCACTTCGAAGCCTTGCCTTTTAAAGCAACCCCATAATGCAAGCGAAAAACATGGCCAAAAAATTCGTTGAGTAATTCAATGATACCATTAAACATGGACTGCGAAACGTGAACTCTTCAATATACTTAAAACGACAGCAGGAAGCTCTAGAAACAGAGGACTTGCTTAAATTTTTCTGTAATCAACTGCGCAGGCCAAGTTTTGCTAGACTGATGCAGCAGTAATGTATCCATTTAAGAGAGAGACATAGAGAGAGAGAATATAGACCTTGATCGCCATTAATGGAGTCTCTGTATCGTTGTTTCTCCTTTTGCAGCAACAAACAGTGGATGAAGACGATGAGAGGGACGTAGAGGAGTGGTCCGAGCCCCAATTTATAGTCCTGAGAAGCCATTAATTTACCATAACTCGAATCGCTTTCTTTAACCTTCTTCCTATCATCATTTATCTTCATACACAGCTGGAATGTCTGCTCACTATCATGACGAGATTTACATCTAAACTAAGACTTTTTTCATCGGAGTTCGAAAAGAATCAACGTGTTCTGTCAGAGAAGATGCAGTGGTTTTGTCTTAGTTGTTGATCCGTTTGATCTTCCACTGGGTTGCGCTCGTTGACTTGGTTAAATAAAGTAACAGGAAATTCAAACTACTGAACAACCTTATTTTAATCGAAAAACACAGGCGTGGATTTGTTTTTGATCTTCACGTTTCCGAGGTTTTATTTATTTAATTATTCAGTTTTTAAGATTATTATTATCTTCGGAGATGCCGTTTAGAGTTTCTTTCGAGTGAGTGAGAAGAGAAAGACAGACGAAGCTTCTTCTCTGTCTGCGATCATGGCGGAATCAGTGTGTTTTAAGTGGTTGGGCCGGGAGGTTAGCATTATGATTAAGACTAATTACGTCTTCTTCATTGTCATCATCGAACTTCACCTTCTCTCCACGCCCTGTCGGTTCAAATTCTAAGCTCTGTCCAGTTGATCACAGCAAATCCACCATAAAAACATCATTTTGGACCCACCCCACTGCGCCATTTACGCCTCATTGCCGTAAACTTTTGACCGACGATTCGTCAACTAACCTATTTCGACATCTTCCATTTTCTCTCCGGCCGGAATTGCTCTGCAACTCCGGCAGCCATGGTGTAGCTTTAAAAGCATTGAACAAGTTCCATCTTAATCTGTGCTTCACAACACTGTACGATTGTACCACGCGGGTCCACTTATTGTACTTTGAAACAAGATCAAGATGGAAAAAGAAGCCAAAAATACTTTAATATGGTCTCCATTGTCGTATCAGAAACCTTAATTCTTCACAGACTATGCAGCTTTTTTTACTGTCGTCCAACATATACTACATCAGTTTCGAAATTTCTAGCTAAGCTAACACTCGAGTCATTGTCTAGTTAGATCAACAAACTCATCTTCCTGACAAACGAAACCCACCAGCTGAATATCCATTAATGGAGGAGGGAAACTATCTTGAACCACCAGAGAAGACATTTCTATATTAAGAGAATATTTATTGGAGTTTTAATGACGATGATCATTCTTTACTGCAACTAGCTCGCTGTTTTCTTATTTCAAATGACGAAATACAGATAAGAACAGAGTCATATTGGCCAACCTAAAACTCTTTCATTGAACATTTGTGTCAAATTTAGTACATACAAAGAACGATTTTCATAACATTTATACATTATTTGTACAAAATATGGCCAAAAACGACAATGACACCTCAAGAAGATGGGTGGCTACGTTTTGCTGGAAGAATACTGCAATCCATTAAGTTCTTCGGAAAACCAATCCAATGAAATTTCAACTGGAAAAATCATTACCTTGCAGAACCCGGACCAGATTTGAAGCATTTTTTCTAATCTTTGCATTGTCATCTTCAACTAAAGCCATGGCTACATCCAAAGCTCCTTCTCTCCTGGATTCTAAACACATTTTGTCAGAGTAGGCACAGATAGAACTGAGAGTTAGAAGAGCGTATTGAACTCCTCTTGAGCTTCCGTTTCTCAATACACGAACGAATATCTGCGAGCATCCCTCTGATCTTTGCATCTCTTCTCGACCTTCCTTGCATTTTGCCAGAAGTCCCAGAACTTCGATCGCCCTTTCAAGGCCAGAGTCCGTGATATGGATCAGAAGCGGGACTGCCCCACACCCCACCGCTCGCCGCCGATTTGCCGGAAAGGAACAGATGGCATAAAGTGCCGTAGCCGCTTCTTTCTTCTCTCTGCTTCTTCCATCTCGCAGAAGCGAAACCAACGCTTGAACTGCATGTGGATATTCTCCAATTGTGATTTTGTTTACCTCCACGACTGCCAAGCTCGTCAGTATCGTCGCCGCCAACGCTCGACAATCCGACGAGCTACAGCATAGAGAAGCCACGATAAACGCAATTGCACCTTCCGCAACCAAACCAACTTTGTTATCGTCGTCCAAACTAAGATTCAGCAACAAACCAAGCGCTTTCTCTTGAAGACCTAAATCGCCGGACCCAGCACATTTAAGAACAGGAGAGACTACACCAGACTCCGTCAACTTTCTGCGAAACCCCGAGTCGCGCTTCGACAATCGAGCCAGTTCGTTGAGCGAATCGAGCTTCGATTGCAGCGTAGAAGACGCGGCAGATAGGGCAGAGATTAGGGATTGGGGCTCCGGAAGAGACGGTGGTTTCGGCGGTGCGAGAAGGGTATAGTTAGAAATTAAGCTTCTGAGAGCGTGATTCGGAATGAGTAGAGGATATTCAGGGAGGGGAAGAAGTGTAATTGGGCAATTCCGGTGGCCGGCGTCGATCCACCGTTGGATTGAGGCTCGATCGAAGGTATGACCCGATGAGAGTATAACCGGGTCGGTCATTATCTCCAACGAAATCGGGCACTTGAAATCATGAGGTACCTGAATCGCCATTTTCAATCTCCAACCTCTCTCTCGAACTTCAAGAGGGTTTACGAGGCTGTCGATTCAGGCAGAGGAAGACGAACTCGAGAGACCACTAGAGAGAGAAATGAGGAAGAGAGAGAATTCTGCAATCAATATAGACAATCATTTTACCTCCACACCCACTTATTTGACTTAATTACCGAATAACCTATAGCTTTGATTCAAGGGTATAAACGGACATTCCAGGGGCCATAACTTCCTCCGTTGACCTTAGTTTTAGACTGCATTCAGAGTAGGTGGAGGGTTCATTGACGTGACAGATACAATGACTATAATACCCCTAACAAGAGAAATAATTACGATCTAGGACAACAACTTCCATTTGGGTTAGGCCGGTAAATTGGATAGTGCTGTCGGCACTCTCACGAGCCACCAGGAAAGCTACCGTCGACGATACAGCTTAGTGGTTTCAGCTCGGATTAGCAAACTGTTTATCACTTTACTTAAAAATGATCGCGTTAAATTTTTTTTTTTTTAAATATTTTTTTTGAATTTTTTTTCATGAAAATACAGCAGAAGACTTTAATTATAAATCGTAATAAACCCGACAATTACTTGTAATAAAATATTATTAATCAAAATATTCATAAAATAAAATACCGCAAAACTCATATAACAATTAGTTTAATGAAAACATGTAATATACATAATAAACATTTTTACACAACATCATTTAACAAAACTAAACTTTTAAAACATATCATTGTTCAAGATAAAAACTCCAAAATACTTTTAATGTACATCTTGACATTCCCACCGGTCGTCACTTAACGATTCAAGTTTTTCGCACTGGATCCGCCTCTTCAACGACATGATTGTTACATCAAACAGGAAGGGCTAAGTCCATCACCTTCACTTCATCACATACATCACAAAGTATAACCTATGAGCCTAAACTCACTAAGTAATTGAATGAGCCTATATATGTCTAACATGAACATATATATGTCTAACATGAGCATGACGTTTCTTGAAAAATATGCACATTCATTTTGTTCCTTATTGTTGTCTTGACTTAACTTAACATGTGTGGGCGTCACATCGTATGAAGGTGAATAGTCACCATATGTCTTCCATGAGACAACCAATTTTACATTCTCTCGTAACTTGATCTTGACTTTACGTACATTTATGCATTGTATGATGAATGTGTCTCATACCACCTTCATCATCCGTTGGGTGACATTTTAAAAACATGCATGATAAAATATTTTCATATTTTTTATAAAACATGATGCATGGACGTGATTCATATATATGCATGACATGATAACCTAATTTAAGTACAAGCAATATAATGCACCAAACATCTCTCAAGTCAACCGTGATAAATATTCATAGTATACTTGACTTAACTTAACTCTTAACTTATGATAATACATAAACATCAAACAATATCAATCAAGCATCAATCAAACCCAAAACACGTGGGTCGTTGTACGGTGCGATACACCTAAACATAATAACATTAATAACATTATTATAAAAACAAACAACTCGTAAGACATTCTAACTTAATGGATACCTAAGTAATCAAACACATCATATTTATGTCCTATCATTTGTGATGTAGTCCCACAAGGGGCAAAACACATGCAATAATTACTTACTTGATCTTCTTAGTTTAAGCTTAGTATTCCGAGTCTTTAAGAATCCAATGAGCTTGTTTATATACTTTAACATCATAAAATAAAATAATATAATCAAAACTCGTAATATCTTATTTTATCAAAAACTTTCGGCATTCATAACTTTTGCTACAGAACTCTTATCAAAACACTTAAGGTATCAATTTCATACTTAAGATGTCTACTACATTTCTTCAGAAGACGTTGTGATCAGATTCTCACATAAAAGCTTTATAAATTATACATCGTTAAAATCGGGTATAAGATTACCCTATTAGTTCATACAATGTTTTTACCTCAACTTCCGATATACACAACTTTCGTTACAATAATCGGATCAGAATGCATAAGGTACCAATCTAAACCTTAAAATGTTGGCTACACTTCATTAGAAGAGATCATGACCAAATTGTATCTCAAAGACTTTGTAAAATTTACATTTCAGAAACCGGGTAACATGACTTATAAAGTGTATACCCATAAACTACCTTCATAATTTCATGTATTCTTAACAATGTAACTTAAATTTCATCCCTTATAAGTCATTACAGCACCAAAATGAACATATTAAAGGTATTTCTTGGTACCTTAGGGCTTGAGTCGTAGGTTTTTTCTTCTCTTGCACTTCTAGCTTTTAAACACCAAATTTTCTTGCACAAAACACTAAAACCTCACACTTTTGTTACAAACTCTACTTTTCGCACACGAATTTGGAGAGAATTTTAGAGAGGAGAGAGAGCTGAGAGAGAGATCTGAGGGTCGTGATGACTAATAGCTGAAGACTCCAACAAATTTTATCCATTTGGAAGGTGAATGGTCATGTGGTTCAAGCATGAGGTGTCATCATCCAAGCTCACAACCTCTTCAAGCATGAGGTGTCACCATCCTTTCCACGTGGCACTTCCCTATTGGTCCATCCTTAATTAATCATTGATTAAATTCCTTAAAATTTCATTAAAAGTAAACATTTCAGCAATAAATTCTCAACTCTTAATCAAACCCGAGAGTTCAAGGTGTCTCCCATTTATTCAGGGTGTTAACAGCCATTTAAACATTTCATAACTTTTGCTCACCAACTTGGATTTTCCTAACTAAAAAATCCATCGTTTTCTCATTGAGTCTAGTTTAACTTTGTAGAAGACTTAAACTTCAAATTCGGAGCCTATTATGTTCGATTATACGAATTACCAAACATCGTTCAAAAGTCCATAATTTTATGGTCTGGTTTTCCTTATCCAACTTCAAACAAGTATAACTTTCTCTCCAGAACTCCAATATAGTTGATCTACCTATTAATCTTCTTATCTAGATGTCGACTACAACTTTGCAGAAGAACACTTTGTCAATTAGGCTCTTATAAGACATGATATGATAGAAACACAGAAACTACTCTATTACAAAACTCCAACTCGACATTTGTTATCAACCATTGGATTCTAAGATCCATAACTTTCTCTTCAAAAAATTCTTGTTGTTGTAGTTTCATCTACTAGTCTATTAAATGTCTTTAAAAGAAACTAAATCCATGTGAAAATCCTAAAACTTTGGAATTAGGTAATTACTAATATTGTTTCTTATTCATCAATTCATTACTTCTAATGTGTAATTCCATCACCATATTCATCTTTTCTTAACACATTTCATACTCTAGTGATAACACACTATATTTATACAAATCTAATTTACATAAAAAGGTTGGGTGGTACAAAATTGTTGATTTAATTTGATTTAAAGAGACCGAAGAAAGACTAACGAGAACGCTTTGTGGTCGAAAATCGATGAACTCGAGAAAACTCATGTACAAATTACAAACCAATAACATCCTCAGCTTCTCCAAAACAAAAACAAAAATTTACAAATGAAATCCAATTCATATACGATCAGAATTCGATGAACTTTCATATGGTTCAATCACTACCTAGCTTCAAGAATTGTGACTGTAACTTGGTTTACGGTGCATGATTCATCTACCCCACTGGTCGACGAGTCCGTTTCGTTTCTTCCGATGCAGTATCCTGGGCTCTTCGGCGGCGGCATTGTGGCCGTATCGCTACCCAGCATCAAAACAACGGAGGCCATAGTCGGCCGATCTTCGGTTCGTTCTTGAACGCATAAAAGACCGGCTTGTATACATCTCAGAACTTCTGCTGATGAATATGAATCACCCATGGCTGGATCTGTCACCTCCAAAACCTTATTTTCTTTCCATAGTTTCCAAGCCTGCGATTTCGCAGATCCAATAACTATAGTGTATAATAAATATCTTCGAATAATTGTTCAAGTTTTGACGCTTACATATCCTAGAAGGTTAAGCTCGTTATTTGCGTAGTAAAATCCCCTATTCTTTTTCCCGGAAATGATTTCCAAAACCAAAACTCCGAAGCTGAAGACGTCAGATTTCACCGAGAAGAGGCCGTCCATGGCATATTCCGGCGACATGTAGCCGCTGCAAATCAGAATCCGATGTTATGACATTGATGAAAACAATGGCCGCAGGGAAAGCAAAATAATAGGTTTCTACTTACTATGTTCCGACAACTTTCCTAGTATTTGCTTCGGTTTGATCAGTTCCGAAGATTCTCGCCATTCCGAAGTCGGAGATTTTTGGGTTCATTTCACCGTCGAGAAGAATGTTACTGGCCTTGAGATCCCGGTGGATGATTCTGAACCTGGAATCTTGGTGAAGATAAAGAAGGCCTCTAGCTATCCCACAGATTATATTGAAACGTTTAGGCCAGTCCAGCAATGGCTTCTTCGCCTTATCTGCAGAAAGAGATGAAGCTTCTGAATGTTTAGTCATGGCGGTCGGAGAAGGGGGGGAGAAAAGGGTTGAAGCAGAGAGAGAAGACTCACTGAAAAGCACAAAGTCTAAGCTTCTGTTTTCCAAGTACTCGTAAATCAGCATTTTCTCCTCCATTTCAATGCAGCAGCCGAGAAGACGAACTAGATTCCGGTGTTGAAGCCTGGCTATCAATTTCATCTCGTTCTTAAACTCTTCCATTCCTTGAACTGACGTCTTCGAAAGCCTCTTCACCCCTATATCTTGACCTTCAACCAACCTACCCTGCAAAAAAATTGTCACTTTCCATTCATGACCTTTTCTCATTTTATTTCCTCTGCGAAAAAAAAAACTATTTCTGAACAAAACTTCACCTTATAAACGCCGCCGAATCCTCCCTGTCCGAGCTTGTTTTCCTCGGAGAAGCCATCGGTGGCCATGGCGACGGTGGCGAAGTCAAACAGAGGAAGATCAAGTTCATCTTCCCCGCATTCACCGGAGCAGTCCCTCTTATTCTGAATAACCACCTGGTTCTTCAGCAAATCTTGGCTTCTTTCATGAGAAACTGAAACCAGGAGAAGAAGATTATAAAAACAGATTCTCATCAAAACTAAAACTTCATATTCCGGCAATCGTTTATGTATTTACCAACTCTGTGATCCGCTCTTCTGTTCACTCTCAGAAGTGTCTGGGGCTTCTTCTTCTTCCCCAGAAAACAGAAAGCAACTCCAGATAAAGCAATGGCGACGCAGACTGAGACGACGACAGCTATAATAACCACTCTTTTCTTCCCCGTTGAACCTCCGTCAGAACCCCCGTCGCCGTCATCCTCTGCACGGTCAGAGTTTAGAATCAAAACCTGTCATTGAAGCATCTAGTTGACAATGTAGGTAAGTAAAACTACCATGAGTCAACGCTCCGTGTTTAGTTTCTAGCCAATCATATTGCGTAGTGTTAGCTGTCGTTAATTAGTGTTAGATTGGTGTAATTCGAGATAAAATATGAAGGGGGATCATACCAAGATCGGAAGCAGCCACTCTCACGTACAGATTTTGGCCACCTTCGGCATAAACCCTCAAATCCCAGAGATCGCCGGTCCAGGTCACGCAGCCACTGCCGCCATTGCTGATGTTGGTGTTGGCGAAAGCAGTGCAAGCGCTATTTTTCAGGCAAACTTCCCGGCAATCGTCCAGATTCATACTCGTATTCACCACTGCCGTCATACTCTCCGGCAACTTCATCTTCTTCCTCAGCAAAAACTTGTCGTTTGAACCGTTCAACTCCGTTTTTCTCACGCAACCGTCCGACCCGTCTCTCAGATTCCAGGCCTGCAAATTCTTGGGTTGAAACCCGGTTGCGCATTTGCAAACCGGAGATAAGTTCGAATCGCATATTCCAAACGGACCGCACTCTCTGTAATAATCGCATTGATCTTTCGGAGCATACCAGAATAAATTCCATGTTTGGCTGCTGTGAATCCATATATAGCGTTGGAGGGATCCAGTTCCGGTCACTGTTAATCTCGAATGTAACGAATTGTTCGTCGTCGAAAACGAGTAGTAAACTTCTTCCTGATTCGTCACAAAACTGAAGGATAAACCATCGATCGGTGCCATTTCCGGCACACCGCTGAATCTCAGCCCATTCCATGGCCCGCTTCGATAAACCCGTTCGTTTTTGTTCGTTAAGAAAATCTCCGGGAACCCTTTGTATTCGAGTTTGAAAGAATAGTCGCCGGGAAACGGGTTATCGAAGTTTTTCCACGACGTTATATATCTGTCCTGACCAGTGTTCAAATCCCATCCTAGCTTCATTCCCGGCAGCAAAGTATCGGTCGGGAAATCAAAGCTTTGCCAGAGATAATCTTCTGGGTCGTCGTCGTCTGTGTTGGCTATGGAATTTTGGACACAAGCAATTTTCTTTGATGCTTAATGCCACTTAACATCGGCTTTTTTATTTCATTAAATAGAAGAAAAACACCCGTGATAGTGGTTAAATAGAAACCACCCACAAACACCCATTTCCTAAGTCACACCTATTTCCTAAAACAAANATCAAAGCTTTGCCAGAGATAATCTTCTGGGTCGTCGTCGTCTGCTTCCCTGATAACGATGTTTCCCGAATCAAGAAGCTGAAGAATCGGGTTATCGCCGGTAGTTTGGTTGGTCGCCGACCACGTTGAATCACCATCGGAATCAATAAGAACCAGTTTCCCATCCTCAAATTTCAAAACTCCAAAAGAATCCGAGAGAGGGCTGTCGTTATTAGCCACCCAGACGATTGTTCGAACCGGAATATCCTTATACCAAAGTCCCAAATACCAGCCGGAATTTCCTGGTTGAAAGAAGCCGAGCTCGAACACGTCGCCGGAGGAGACGATCGTCTGGTTGAAGCGGAGAGATTCCAATGCAGTCAAGGTATCAAGAGAGGCTCCAATCAAGGGGAAGAAGAAGCAGAAGAGAGGTAGGTAAAAAGAAACGGTGATAGTTCGATGATTTATGAAAGCTTTCATTGTTAGCTGCTCCAAGAAGCTTTTTCTTCGCCTCAGAGCAGATCAGAAATCCATGAAAATTTTTATATTTGTGGTCTGAATCAAATCCTCCATTGTCGTTTTCTGTTCCTCCATTTTCTTAGTCCACGTTGTTCTTCTTTGAACACCAAAGCAAGAGAAAACTCATCTCCGATTTCACATTTTCACTGTTCAAACCAACTAAACTTAAATAATCATTGGATTTGGCGTCTGTCAATTCAGATTTTCAATGTCAAACGAGGAAGATGACCTAACTGCCACATCATCCTTTCGTCTTCCTCTTCAATTGTATTGAGGGGCAGTGGCCTAATCAATCTCTTTTTTTCGCCTTAATCACAAAAATATTACACTAATTAATGTGTTTAACTTTAACCACTCAAAACATTGAAACATGAAATTAAAATGCTCTAAATAAATTTTAAGATAAAAAATAATATTATTATATTTCATTTTACAAAGTACATGAATTCAAACATCATTGAATCTACGTGTCTGCCAGTACTAATTACTTATTTTTTATAGAATCAACGCGGATTTGTTCAAACCTAATAAGCTATCATCGATCTCTTGTACTCAAAAGGCGAAATTACTTGCCTTCAGTGCCCTCACACTCCGACCCGACAGTTTGTGAGGGAGTTAAATCACGGTGATTCAGCGATCCAGAAATATGAGACATTTACCTGATATCCCAATGAGCTACCCCAACATTGGAGGTAACAACTCCCACACTAAGACAGCGCAGACGTCGAACCTAGGCTCTTGTACCCAATCTACTATTTTTGAACTAACTTAGCTATGCCCGTGTGGGCAACTATCATCGATCTTCATTCGCGAGTAATGTGTCATTGGACAACCCTCAAGCGTTACGGAGTGGGTAACCACATATAGAAACCCTAAAATAGCAAGTAATGAATGTATTTTATCATATAATAATATACTTTGTATCACTTAATTTGATAATTAAGATGTATTATCATAATTAAAAAATATATAATTGTTAATGAACCATCAATATCATTCACCTAAAACGCGTGACTAAATCAAGTAACCATGTCAAAATAAGCATTTTCTTTGAGGAAAAAAGATGGATTGGAATATCTTGATCCACCAATGAACTCAAATAATAGTCGTGCGTAAATATTATAAATAAATAAAAAGTCTAATTGTGGAAGGATTTAAAATAATTATTTAGTAATAGAAAAATGATTTTGGGAGACGAAAATAAAAAGGGTGGTGGGAGGCAAATGCAGTACACGTCGTAGGTGGTTTGATTTCTCAATTGATGGCCTTCCAAGTTGTGACGTGTTCTCATTCCACAAATAATCTATGTTAGATTGAAGATTTTGAAGTTCCATATAATCAAATATACAAACTATATGATATCACAAATCTCCCCATGCTTTCATATTTAAATCAAAATCGCATTTTACTATACCCTTCTTCATCTGTCATCTCTCCCAACATAAACCAGAGCTTTTTCTGAAGAAGATCAAGATCTATGTAGTAGATAGCATGGCTTTCAGTGAGACGGAGAGGATCGGAGAGGACTATCTCCCGACAACCATCGTGGCGGTCATATCATTTGACGATATAATTTCAATTCCGTCGATCAAGTGTTCGATATCGACCGAGTTTCTCATCGAAGTATAAGTGGGTTGTCCAGGCAGAGGTCGAGAAGTAGATTCACTCTCCAACATCAGCACGACCGAGGACATCGTCGGTCTCAAGAGCGGGGAGTCTTGGACACACAACATCCCCACGTGTATGCATCTCATAACCTCATGGCTCGAGCTCGAACTCGCTTCACGAATAGAAGAATCTAGAAGATCCATCGATTTTCTCTCGTTCCATAGATGCCAAGCCTATGAAAAATTTCCGACGTTGAGTCGTGATTTTGATTTTCGTAACGCATTCGATTAGAGAAGAAAGAGTGAGGGGTGAACTTACGTGGGCGATAAGGCTCGACTGATCGGATGTTCGGAAGCTGTTGTTCCTCCGGCCACATATGATTTCAAGTAACAAAACACCAAAGCTATAAACGTCTGATTTCACCGAAAATAGACCTTCCATTGCATATTCAGGAGCCATATAGCCACTGCATCAAATCAAGTTTGAAGAAAGTAAAATCAGCAATAGAATCAATGAGAGAGATTTAAAGGAAGAGTTGCAAATACAACTCTGCACGCACTATGTGCCCACGACGCGATTCGTATTTGCTTCGTCTTCGTTTGCTCCAAATATTCTCGCCATTCCAAAGTCCGATATCTTAGGATTCATGTCTTCATCCAACAAGATGTTACTTGCCTTTAGATCTCTATGAATTATTCTAAGCCTCGAATCTCTATGGAGGTAAAGGAGACCCCGAGCAATTCCCTCAATGATTTTGAACCGAGTCGCCCAATCCAGGAGTGCCTGCTGCGATGAATCTGCTACAGCCCGACAAAAAAAATCAAAAGATATACAAAAAAAAAAACCAACCATTTTTAAAAACCATAGATTGTTTTCCCGTATAAACTTAATGAAAGTACGAACATACCGCCGAAAATGAAGCGATCCAAACTTTTGTTGGGCATGTATTCATAAAGCAGCATCTTTTCCTCCCCTTGAACACAGTAACCTAAAAGTCTAACAAGATTTCTATGTTGTAGCTTCGCAATGAGAGTAATTTCATTCTTAAACTCCTCAAGCCCTTGCCCAGATCTTACTGAGAGCCTCTTCACTGCAATTTCTTTGCCGTCCGGAAGCATTCCCTGCCATAGAAATACCGAAAATTTCAGTGCCAGTAGACAGGTTTATTATCTTCCTTAATCAAATTATAACAATCTACCTTATATACCGGACCAAACCCTCCTTGTCCGAGCTTGCTTTTATCAGAAAAATTCTCAGTAGCAGCTGCTACAGAATTGAAAGTAAAAAACTGCAAATCCGGTCCATTTGCATCATCCCCTTCGATGCCAAAATCAGCCGGCCCAGAAAACTCCTTTGAAAAATCTCTGCTCTTGCTAATGTCGTAGATCGGCAGTTCACCGCTTTTCCAACATCCGGTTGAGGAACCAGCAGGCAAAGCTGAAACAATATAACCATTATAAGTTTAGGTACCTTTAAATAAGGATTAAGAGCAAGAAGTTGATCGACTAACCTTTCAGTTTTTTCCTGTATCTCCACAATAACCAAATGACTATAGCTACGAAGACTGCTCCAGCTATGGAGATCGATATAATGATGGCGGTTGATCGTTTCTTGTCATTTCCTACACATAATTGCATAATCGAGTCGATAAAAAAGTCTTTATCAATGACTTCAGCATCTTGTTTTTGCATATAATGGCAATTTAGACCCATCTTAATTACCTAGATTCACTTAATTTTGTGCGACACAGTCGACAAATTCAATCACAGAGGAGGCTGTTTTGGTTGACGACTAAAATTACAAGGGAAAATTACTATGTTTAAGGGGCAATAATGCGTTTATCCTTTTGAATATTAGAATAAGAGCAAGAATGATGAACTTTTAAATCAACCTTACCTAATTCGGAATGAGCAAGCCGAATATTGAGGCTGCTCCCGGCATCCTCAAAATGCTGGATATCGAACAATTCCCCGGTCCAGAGCATGCACCCGATCCCCGATATTTCAGCATACGCGGTGCAAGAACAATTGGCCAAGCATTTGGCTCTGCAAGTTTCCATAGAACCCACAACCACCAAATCCACAAAATCAGGCAATTTCAAGCCATTCATAGTGGAAAACCCATCTTCCTCATCATCCACCTCTGTTCCATTACTACTCCTCTGGCATTGCAATGGAGCCCTCCTCACACACCCCTCGGAAAAGTTTCCATTGCTCCATTGATCCGAGTTCTTAGGCACAAACCCGTCGATGCAGCTGCATTTCGGCGAATCAGATTCAGTACAGACCCCGAAATTCCCGCATGCGTTGTAAAGCTCACATTGGCTAGCAGGCTGTTCTTGCATGACAGTCCATTGCTGCAGATTTTCTTCCCATCTTAGCTGCTCTTCTTGTCCATTCGAGTGTATCTTAAACCTTAAAAAATCCGAATCGCTCAGAGGTGTGTAAGTGAAATACCTATTTCCATCTTCATCGCGTTGGGACAGTGCAAATCCATACAACAAGGTGGCACTCATGTTGGGAACGCCATTAAATTTCTGTGAATCCCAATGGCCGCTTCTCCACCGTCTGGTTTGTCCCTCCCAAATCACTATCTGTGGAGATCCTCGAGGATCAAGGCCTAAAGTATAGTTTCCGACAGATGGGTCGGTCTCAGATTTCCATGAAGTGAAAAGCCGATTCTCTCCGGTCGCAGCATTCACGAGGACTCTCATGCCGGGCAAAAACGAGTCAGTAGGGTGCTCGAAGCTGCTCCAGTAATCCCTTCTTGGATTTGCTCCGGTTGAGAGAATCAAATTTCCGGCGAACGTGAGTGTGGCCACCGTAACATTAGATGGTGAAATCGAAACATTACTTGACCAAACTGTGTTGTTATTTCCATCAAGAACGATTAAATTACCGTCGTCTCCGACCGTCAAAGCCCCAGCTCGATCAGAAATTGGGTTTCCTCTGTTTGCCACCCATATCACCGTTTGTTGTTGAATACTGTGATACCATATCCCAACGTATCTCCGAGAGGAATTACTAGGGCTGAAAAACCCCAGTTCAAAGAGCTGATTCTCAGAAATCAGTGTTTGGTTTTCTCTAAAAAATTGTCCCTGTGTGATTGAAAACGCTCCGTGGCAAAAAAGAACAGAAGAATGCAAAATGAAAAACAACGACAAAGCAAAAGAACCACCTGGGTTTTTGCCAAACCCTCCCATTTCACAATATGAAAACTAAATGGAGCTCATAAGCAGGAAGAAATCTCGATGAAGAAGAAGAAGAAGACGAAGAAGAAGAACAATAGAAGGTGTGATGTTTGAAAAGAGAAGGGAGACAATCTTCAATGGCGGCTCAGTGCTGCTCCATCAAACTGTACCTTAGACGACGGACTTCAAAACTTTTGCATTGAAAAATACATTTCCCCTAGCTACCATTTCAGGTAGAATTGGTCGGACTTCATAGCCTTCTATTTCTGAATTCTCACAAAAATCAAACCCACTTGCGCTCTCTTTACGTCTTAACTCAATACGAGAGTCGATAAACTCATCAAAAACGATGGCTGGAAAAGCAAAAAAAAATGCTTAAAAAACAATGGCCGGGGTCCAACTTTTCACTCCTCGATTGATTGAATTTAAACGGTCAAATCACTCTCTCTCCCATATAGAAGCAGAAAGAAGAAGCTCCTTCGCACCCGCCAATCCCCATGCTTTAGAAATTTAACCGGACGGTGAAAGGTCGGAGAAGGAGGCCAAGTTTGAAAGTTGTTAGCTTTTCAACGGTGGACGATAAACTAAAGCTTTTCAACGAAGAAAACCGAAAACCCACGTGAAGAAAATACAAAAGCCAGCAGATTCAATTAGACTGCAGCCGTGTCGGCGTTGGACCCACCCTTTCCCCGCATGCTCTGTACTGTTTCCTCGTATATTATACTGTAAAAATTACATGTTTTTCGATCATAAAAATGAGATCTTTCCAGAAAATCAAGATATTCTAACGAAACCTACCTGCACCCACATCTTATCTTACGATTAAAAATGCAAACTTTAAACAAATGAAGCCTAGAAATGACTGCATTTGGCCGGACATCAATGGCGTAGTAGGTTTTCGGAAAAGAGGGTAAAGTTGATGGGATTAGCTTTGACGTGCTCCTCCCAACCTCCACCAGATTTCCACCACTTTTTCTTCAACCGCTACAATAATTCAACTCGGAAGAAACAGCCAATTCGCTAGCTGCTTCCGGAGAGACTCCGACTCTGATTTCCCACCATTCCCCGGAGGGTCCTGGGTTTCTTTGCTCGGGATTGAAATTATTGGTCTTTTGTTTTGTGGATTCTTGCTATGCGTCAAATATTATTGAATAATCTGTTCACGCAATGCCTGATGTGCTGAGTTGAAAGCCAACAAAAATGATTTAAAAATGATTTACTTGTTTAAAATCAGTTGCATTAATGTGCAACTCGTGATAAATATTTACAAAAGGTTGAATAATAATATAAAAAAATAACAAATTATTGGTGGAATGGATCAATTTTCAAATTTCCATCTTTTTTCTCAAAAATAACGACATTAATCATCTCGCCATTAATCCTTGAAGGAATCAAATGAACTGGTACAACCAAATTAGCTTAGAATAATACAGCTCGCAGAGTCTGTTGAACTTTTCACGCCGAGTCTTACTAGTACATCGAGCCTGTCAAGTTGAGCATAACGTGTCTTTTTCAAAAAATAGTTGTTCCAGCTAACTCGCAAGTTTCGAACCTAACAAGCCAGATCAACAGAGCCTAAAGAGCTGAGCTATCATTTTACTAATTTTAATAATTTATTTTAATCTTTTGAAATTATGTATATTGTGCACAATCATGTGATCTATGATGAATCAGCGAGTTTTTTTCAACAGCAATTGAATTAGAGGCCTTTGCTGACTTTCATTACCTCGTACACTGGACCAAATCCAATCGCGAGGATGAAACTTTGTCGAATCGAAGACGAGGGTCAACGCGAGAGGATCATCAAGACTCGAAATCGACAGAGAGGAAGTATGATCTTCAATCGTGAGGAAAACCCCATTTCGGAGAATTCTGAAGAAGGTTTCAAAGGATCGGAGAATTCTGCAACTGAGGGAGACTCCATTCAAAAAATGAAGTCAGAAGAAGAAGAAGAACTCCTTAGTTATGTACTTTGATCGACTTCCATACCTGTGGATTGATGGGAAGAGATGAGAAGCAATACGCAAGAAATTGTTCTGGGAAATCAGTATATCATTTCCTTCTTGAATTACATATAAACTGCTCGTTGCTTTCCTTAATCCGCTACAGTCCATCTTCAAATTGTCTACGCAATTCGACCAGTAAATATCAAAACGAATTGAAGCAATTCTGTCGTCGCCTAATCCAGAAAAGCTCGACCACTTTTATCCAAGTTTCGAAAATTGGTCGGAGTTTCCGACGTGGAATCGCATCGCGTCTTTGACACTAGTCAAAACAGGATCGTTTTGGACGACTTTTTTGTTCACATGTATCTAATAATTTCCTAATCCATTAAGAATTCCTATCAACTACTACTTCTTTTCATAAAAACCAGAATTAGATTCCTTTCTTAACTATATGCAGCTCGATCAGACGCACCATAAAAGAAGAGCTTTAGGCGAAGCTTCGTCGAAGAAGCAAATCAGAGTTTTCGTTTCAGTTCAGGTATCAATTCCCACACGCTCCACACTTTCCTCGTGAAGTTCATTTTCCTACGGTCAGAAGCACTACCTGCTATATATTCCAAGTTTATAGCACCATCAATGGCGTAAAAACCTCAACTACAAAGCTTGGGGCGAAAATGGGATCATCAAGCAAGATGGTTTTCGAAGATTTCTTCCCAGCAATGGTGGAAAAGCTGGGAGGGGAAGGGTTTATGAAGGAGCTGTGTAAAGGGTTTCATCTGCTGGTGGACGTGGAAAAAGGGTTGATCACGCCTGAAAGCTTAAAGCAGAAGGCGGCGCTTCTTGGAATGGACGGCCTGAGCGACGATGAAGTGACGTGCATGGTGAAAGAAGGAGATTTCGATGGAGATGGAGGTCTGAACCAGATGGAGTTTTGTGTTCTCATGGTTAGATTGAGCCCTGGTTTGATGGCAATGTCTAGAGACTGTTTCAATCCACAAAAGTTGTAATTTTTTTTTATCACAAGTTGTATGCTAGACTATTTAACGATTGTAATTACCATCCTAATCCTAAATAAGTATACTTAAATGGTCACATGTTGGGACAAATTTTAGTTAACACGTTGAATAAGTTGAACAAAGTTGAATAATATGTCGCGAGGCTCGTGGAGTTCATCGGCCGAGCGTTATGGACAACATGCCAACAATAGGGTGGACAAAGCGAAGTGTAATGAAGGCAAAGAAACCGGTGATTTCGACGAGAGATAGTCACCAAGAATACAGTATGGAGCTTAAGAAGATGATGAGAAAAACTAATCTTCGTTCGGGTACCGTAGTTCTATCTCAAAACATATCGTGTTAATTAGAAATAAAATTCAAAGTTACGAGAAATTGGACTAACCAACACACGTACGATGCAAGATTACGTATTATCTGTCGCTAGGTTATGTTCGGGTTATGTTCTTATAGTGCTCAAATAATCACTGTGTGGCTGAACAACTTTCAATATTTCGTATGGCTGTGATGAGGGTTTTTCTGATTCCATGAACTGCAACTCAACTCCTGGACGTAAGAATGACGGTTTCTGGCCTATAAAATGTCCAAAGTTGGTGATGACATTAGTTCCATGTCCACGTGCGGTTGAGCCCTCTGCCATTCAAAGATCTCCTGAGTTCCACAGCCTGAATGGCGAGGCCTCCACCGCCATGGCCTATAAAGCATGAATGCGAAGACATGGGAAAATGTTGAAAAGGGGACAACAATGGAGATAGAATATCTGGTCAACACTGAATCAAGCCTGGGACATAACGAAAAATTCGAGCAATTGGATTTCTCTACATGGTTGGAGTGGAAAGAACAAGAGCAATGATATGGAAACGGGTCATGTTCCTCTAGAAGTAGTCATCGTTGATAATGATCCAGAGAAGATGAAAGTTACTGAGGATGAACGTGGATCGGTTTGGGTCAATTTTAGAAATAATCAAAACCGAGCTAATCGATTGTTTATTTGAGAATTGAAATCCAAAATTGACTTGTAAGACATCGGAAAACGAAGAAGATCAATATTTTGCTGTTATCCCAAATGGTTCCTCTAAAGATGGAGCCATGGACGTAGAAGATCCCACCGCAAAAGAGTGTGTATTTCCGAAACGATGACGTTTTGTCAAACCCCTAAAACGGTGTCGGATTATTTTGGTGGGTAGAGAGCGCTGTTTAGGGCTCAAATCGACGCTCGGAATCCGGGTGGTAGTTGATTTGGGGATTTTTGGAGCGAGAGAAAGGATGCCTCAGAGACACTCGAAGAATAACAACGATCTCGCCTTCTTCACCTACGATGAGAAGAAGAAGCTGGGTTATGGGACGCAGCGGGAGAGGCTGGGAAGGGATTCGATCAAGCCATTCGATGCCTGTTCCCTATGCCTGAAGCCGCTAATCGATCCCATGTCCTGTCAGAAGGGCCATGTCTTTTGTAAGGAGTGCATTCTTCAGTGCTTGTTGACGCAGAAGAAGGATATACAGAGGTCCGTGCCCGCTACTCTCTCTCTACCTTTTTTTCCTTTCCTGCTTTTTTTTTCTTGTTTTGGTTTCGGAAAACTGATGGATAGACCCCGGGACCGAATTTTGACATTTTTTTCGTCTTATTATGTGCTTTCGGTCCTTCTAATTCTTCATGAAGGGTGTGGAAGTTCAATATCTTGCAAGTGGCTGAAGAGAAGGGTATTGTTGATTTCATCATTAGTTTTCTACTTGAATATCTGAAGTTTGGGCCAATTATTTAATGTTAATGTTATTAGAACATCTAGAACACCTGATTATAATTTCAACTGGTAAATGCACAGAGCTGATGTAAAGTGGTGAGTTCTTAGGCTTTTGAGATCTAGCTATCCGGAGACTCCTAGGCAGACTTGCGACCTAAGAAATTATGAAGTGAATATTTAAGTTTGTGATTGACTTGGAGAAACTTGTTGGCTACAGTTTATTTGAATCTGCCATGGAAATTATGCTGTCAATTTTCATGGGATTCTCTCCTGCTGCAGGAAGTTGGCTGCACATGCTGCTCAGCAAGTGCAAGAGAAGGAAGAAGAAGAAGAGAAACTGAGGCTACAAAAAGCTAGAGAGCTCAATGCCTTTGACCAGCAAAATCACAGTGCAGTCCCGCAATACAATGACAGGAGTTACAGCCGAGACAAGAATGGTTTCCACGGAGCAAATAGCGTAAAAGCGACTTCTTACGAAGAAGAAGCTCTTCGGACAATGAAGGCATTCTGGCTACCCTCAGCCACACCCGAAGCATCTAGAAAGGTTGATGCTCCATCAAGCTGTACAGTGTGTCCTGAAGGTCAGGAGAAACTCAAAATGAAGAACCTTTTTCCAATCTACTTCACGGAGGACAAGAAGGAACAAAAAAAATCCAACACCCTTGATTGTACATATATATGTCCTAGTTGCAAGGTGACTCTAACAAATGCTCACTCTCTTGTAGCCCTCAGCAGTTGTGGCCACGTCTTCTGTAAAAAGTGTGCAGACAAGTTCATGGCAGTGGACAAGGTTTGTCTTGTCTGCGACAAGGGATGCAAGGGAAAAGACTTGGTAAGCCTGGCAAAGGGAGGAACTGGGTTTGCTGGCCATGGCGATCATCTTGAAGCAACGGAGTTTAAGCACTTAGGAAGTGGTTCTGGTCTGGGGCTGGTCAGACCCGCCATGAAAACTTGAAATGTCAATCTTGGAAGATGCAATGCAGAGGCTTTTACCTGTATTCCAACTGGTAATTCTGATTTTGATTGTTATCAGTATGCTTACATGGTTTGGAATATAATAATTAACGCCCATTATCATTCATTATCACGCTCTCCTTGTTTGTTGAATAATTGAGTTGATTGAATATTAATTTTTTAAATTGCTTTGCCGGCATTGCTTTATCGTCGATTACTCCATCAAGCCGAGCTATCACAACATTGGGGGTAACAACTTTCACACTAGGACAACGTAGACGTCGAACCTAGGTTTTTTATATCAAATTTATCATCTCTGAGTCAGCTAAACTATGTTTGTGCGGGCTTATATCACATCTATCTTTTATAATTGGGGCTGTTGTGGCACAAATGATTTGATGTTATTTGTATAGTCAACTAGCCGATTAATCTTATCAAATTTATTCAAATCATTTAATCCACCACGTAAAAAACACAGTTATTACTTGCAAGGAAAGAACTAATGAGAATAGTAACGTTAATTGGGTGGGGCAGGAGATCATCAGCCGTCAGGATTGTCCACGTGGCAATATGTACACCGGCAATCAAAAACAGTAGAGGGGAATTATTGGGTCCCACATCCATTTGTCGCCCGCTAGGTGCGAACGCTGGCCAACTAATAAACGTCGCCAATCTCTTCTTTTCATCTTCCTGTCTCTCGCAACCAAAAAAGGAGCCTCTTTTATTGAGTGCCGATCCTTTTGAACGAAACTGCTCCATTTTGTAAGGGTGTTGAACGGGGATTTGGAGAACGAAGGCGGAACTCTTATTTCGGAGGTGGGGGTTTTCATGGTGGATTTGGAGAAACAAGAGAGGGGTGGGGACAGTATGGGCGGCGGAGAAGATGAATGTGAAGAGGGAATATTTCTTGGGGGAATGGCGGTGCTGGATTTTGACTTGCTTTGTTCGACGGTGGCGTTACAAACCCAAGGAAAGTGGAGGAAGTTGGAGAATGAAGACGACGGCGAAGAAGGCGGCGAATTTGGTGGAGTTTTGAGGATGTGGGATGGTGAAATTCTCGATTGCTTTGAGGATCGTCGAATCTCCTTCGAATCTTCTTGGTGAGCTCTTAATTTCTTCTCATGTTCTTCTGGGTAGCTATTTGCCTGGCTTTAATGCAATGCAAGCGATTTCCATGGAATTTGCCTTTTTTTCATTTTTGCAGAAGCAAAACTAGCTTTCTGAAAGTTCTTTTCTTCTTGCATTTTCATTTTTACAGAATAATCGTCTTTTGGATAAGAGAATCGCTATAGAGTTGGATCAAACGCATACCCTTTTTTCCCAATTTTGTCGACCCTTTCAATCTCGACGGCGTGAATGACAATATCTAGGGTTTTCTTCTTTATCCCTCAAATCAAGAACAGTGATTTTTGGTTCTACTCGTACTTTTTTGCTCCGAGGATTGACTTTAGTTTGATTTTTTTCTTATTTGACTTGCCATGGCTGCATAATTTTCGTCAGCTTCTTCGGCGTTTAAGATAACACCATTACGTTATAACGCATTTTGTGTTCTTGCTTTGAGTTTGAAATACGTTTTTTGTTTCTAAATTTGGTTGCTATCTTTGTAAATAAATGATTGCTTATGAAGCTAAGATCAAGCCCTGTAAATAGATTTAAAATATCCGAAATGGAATACCATCTATTATTAGCAATATCATCTTGTTTCGGTGAATTTGGTCGAATTGTTACACTTCAGTGATGCTTATTTCTTTTTGCTGCTGTCCCTGCCATAGATTTGGGAAGAACATGAGAAGGGCCGGTTTCAGTTCTTATTATATCCAGGTGATTTACGCCTGCATGAGGCATTGAAATGGCCTGCTTCATATAAATTCTAACTTTCTGTTTTAAATCCCGCAGGGAACTGTATATTTGATCCTCGCCGCCCTGGTTGCCATTATCAACTGTATCGCGTTTCTTGTCACTAAGCGCCATCTCAATCGGAACTTATTTGGGGTTCTTCCGCACCAAAATGAGGAAGAAATTCAACATAAGGGTAAGTATTTTAGCACTCTATAACCGTGACTCATTTAGCATGCATTGTTTACTTTCTTCCGTTAGATTATACTTGTTTTGAGTTCCGGTGGATTAATCTTAAACTTATACTGATTTTTCGGATATGTATATGATTATTTTGTCTCAGGGTGGCGATACTTCTTTCGATGACTGCCTCTATCAACTCATTTGTCCGTGCTGCACGTTAGCTCAAGTTAGGGCTGTAAATTGGATTGGGTCAACCCGCGAACCGACCCGAATCCGAATATTAGATCGGTTATCAGATGATTATTTTTTTGTGAAACCCGAAGAAAACCGACTCATGATTAACCGAATTTATGTGGGTCGGTTTTCGGTTAATTTTACCAAAACCTGACCCAACCCGTTTTTCGTAAAAATATTATTTGTTTACTCAAAGTTTTATAAAATAAACTTTTGAAATCCTAGAATAAATCATCAGAGAAGACAAACAAACACTAGTTGTTTCGGTTTAGTTTCACCATGGTTTTGAATCAGGCCGTACACTTCTAGTTTACTCGAGTATTGAGTCTAGTAATTTAATCGAGACTGAACTGGTTTTCATTGTTCGATTTTGATTTTATAAAAACTGAAATAATAAAATTATAAATTTATCTACATGTATTTTGATTTGGTTACGAAACTTTTTATTAGGTTCTTGGGCAGTTCAAGTTTGTCAGGTTTTAACCGGGATTGAGTCGGACTAACTAAATTTAGATTGATCATATTTATTACGTTGTTTGCTTAGGGTTTTACGGTTTTTTATTTTCAAAACTGTGACCAAACCAGAAATCGATTCAAAGAGGCTCGATTTGCCTAGTTCAGTTTAAACCTAAGGTTTAGTCGATGTAAGAATTTTTCTTTTGAGCTCTTAAAATGTATATGAATAATTTTGTTGTTATAAAACACAACTCTCTAATTAATTCAAATTACATATCATGGATATGTATAGGATGAGTGGCTTGCGAAATCCGACGCAACCCGCTCCAAACCCACTTCAAACCCGCTCTAAACCCGCAGCTCAACCCGAGGCCAAACCCGAATAAAAAACCGAATCTTAACCAAACTCAACCCGTCGGATATGGGTCAGATATAAGTCGGATATCAAAATTGATCGGATACGCTTCGGGTTAAAAATTTTCANTGGAGCTGCATCCACCGCCATCTATGTCGATCCAAGTATTGAAACCAGCTCCGGAGCCGTCTTGAGTTGCAGAGGTGGAGAAGAGAATCTGGACCTCCCTCTAATGGCTGCAAACTTGAACTGATAATTGAACTTTTATCCACGGAACGAATGTATTTAGCTCTGTATTGTTGGTTTCGCCATTGTAGCCTAACTGCAGCTCTGGTCAGACACCGATTTCGCTCAAAACGATGAAGATAGTTTTTGTTTAATCGATCCTCCTCGTTTTACCATTTATTTTGCCCATTTTCAGAATTGTAATCTTGGAGTTTCCATTAAAGAAAGTTGAATTGCGAGTTGAATGATGAAGAACACATCTTTGGATTATAATTTACTGAGATTGAGAGTTGAAACTAGCTGCGTGCCTCCAACGCTTGCATGCTCTCGTTTTCCCAGTAATCTTTTGTTTATTGCTCGCTCCCCCAATCGTTGACTGCTTTGAAAATCTTTTTGTTTTCGCAGAAAATTAGACGCAGGATTTGTCATTTTTCATGGTCAATTTGAACAAAGACAAGAACTTCCTCAACCCAACAAAACAAAATCGTCTTCCTCGTTTGTGTTTTTATTTTGGGCGCGGGAGTTGAGGAAGACGATGTTTTTCTTCTTTTAATCTGAACCGTTCGATTCAATTGATCGTAGGTGTTCCAGTCGATCTAAAGCGTCCGATCTGGTACGAAAAACTGCGAAAATTATTTCCACTGCACGAGATTCAGTCTACGCCTCTTGATGCCTTTCCTCTCCCTCGTCCAATCGTCAAAGGCTCTGATATTCTCGCTCTCTGATTCGGTGTAATCGCCCTCAAGCACACTTGATGGAGTCTTATTACTCGATACAGTGTCTGACTTCGAATCCGACCCACCATTTATCTCCATTTCTTCCATGAGATTGAGGCACTTGCAGAGATCTTTCTGCAGTAAAAACCAAGAAGATCTGCATGAAATAGCTGAAGATTAATCATTCTAATATGAAACTTCGTTTGATGAAATCTTACTTCATTTACGTGTCCCCGAGATGATATCAGAGCTTTAAAGTTACTGAATTGCGGAGGGAAGAGCTCGAGCGATGCGTAAAGAATGGCCGAGGCTGCGATTATTGATGGCTTATACGCTAAAATCTCTGCTTCTGCAAGAAAAGTGAAGTTCCGAGTCGGAATAATGTTATCGGAGGAAATTAGTTGTTAGAAGTGATTTATTACCGTAATGGGTGTTGAAGATAATCTCTGAACTTCTGTTCTTGAGAGATTGTTTCAATGGCGAATCTTTTAGATCGAGGAAAGGCACAAAGAACTCCAAAAAACAAAGAGGGGTTATCGATCTCATTCGCCAGTTTAAAGTATCCAGAATGAGAAGCTCCATTTTTTGTATGGTTCTCACGTCGAAGTTGAATCCTTGCTCTCTCTGTTTCATTTTGTTCAAACAGACTAACGTGAGATTTGCAGACGAATAAGAAACGCCATACAAGTGATTTAGGTTTGAAAATTACCCGTAATACTGTAACGGAAAGGGGTGTTGTCTTCATCTTCACAGCAAGAGACAGACAAGAGATCACGAGGAGTTTCAGAATCCATGGTTTTTCTTCCTGTAAGGAGAAAAAGATGAGAACTGATGACCTACTTTGGAATATGAAAAAAGATTGTTTTTTTATACCGGAAGATTCCTCTCGGAGATGAAACGATCCATGTAGTTAATAGCTAGGTAGGACGTCAATGGGTCAAAGCTACAGCGATTTTCCGCCTGGACAAGAAGAAGAAGACGAAGATTAAAAAAAGGACAAAAAACGAAGCTCAAAAAAACTGATGAAGCTATGGTTACCTGTAAAATCAAAGAAATGGCTTCTCGTCGGAAGGACAGGTAGCCATCCCTGGTTTGGAAGTTGCTGAACAAGGTCTGAGAATGCATTTGATCGGATTCACGAGCGAGAAGCTGTTCGAGAGAATCAAACTCCATTTCTTGTTTCTTCGTTTCGCGCAGCAATGGCGGTTTTGGGTTTGAAGAGGTCAAAAGGAGGATGAACTGAGCATCTGAGGCTAGAAAATTGTAGAGAGGCTAATAATGTGGGAGCCGTAAGAAACAGAAGCTTCGCTTTCTGTGTTAGAAAAGAAGCTGCTGTCTTCTTAAAAGTTACTCCCTCTCTCTCTCTCTCTCTCTCTCTCTCTCTCTCTCTCTCTCTCTCCCTCTCTCTCTCTGTTAAAAAGAAGATAAAGATAAAAAGAGAATTACATTTTCCAAAAACCTCCATGAAAATGATCTGAAACTGCAGAACCTTAATCATCTCCTTCTCTCTCTAGCAAAGATTAAATTAAAGAGAGGAAAAAGAAAGAACGAAGAGAAAAAATCAGGATTTGCAGAAGAAAGCAGTGGTCCATGGAGGCGAAATTCAGGCTGGTAGAGACAGCTGTGGTATACATTCTTCTCTGGTCCGAGATAAGCGCCGTTAGATGAAGAAGAATGATTTAAAAAATTCCATTGAAATGCTTACAAGCTTCTCTGTCAAGTAGGTCATCATCTTCTCTCCACAGACCTCCATTTTTTCTGCATTAAAAACTCCAACTCACGGACCCCAGCTTTCTTCCATTAATCACGATTAACCCACTAATCATCGTGATCGTTCTTGCTGCTTCTGCATGAGTTTATTGCATGTTCTGAAAAATGGAAAAGAAAAAAGACTCCCAGAGTCGAAACCAGGTGATTTGATGAGATGATTAAACAACGTGTACAGAAAGTTCACGTGAGTTATATAAATGCAAGCTCATAATATTGCTTATAAGCCAATGCTTTCACCGTCCTCTCGTGAATCGATTCTTCTAAGATTACTCAAAAACTCTTCCTCCTTCATCGTCATCATCTGCAATTATTTCTTTCTCTCTCTCTCTCTCTCTCTCTCTCTCTCTCTCTCTCTCTCTCTCTCTCTCTCTCTCTCTCTCTCTCTCTCTCTCTCTCTCGTTCTGGCATATGGGGTTGTATTTGTCGATAAGCGGTGCAGAGTTTGAGAGACCCAGGTTGGTGGTTACTGAGACTCACGCAAGGATAGAGAGAAAAGACAGAGGGAAATTGGTTGATCTGAGCTTCGGAAATTAATGATTTTGTCGGGGTAATATTTGTTTTTGTCTCTTCATGGGTGGCCTTTGTTTATCGTGAACTCAGGCTCTATTTTTCTCGACAAATTCAATCATGTGACGATAGTGATCTCATGCACCCTGATAAGCTGCACATCATCCATGGACGATCATTTTGGCTATGTAAAATCAGACATGTTTCTCAACTTAATTACCCAAATTATTTATATATTCAAGCTTGATTTTTGTTCGATCTTCTTGTGACACGAGTATGTACAAAAGTTTACCGAATAGACGGTGTGTCGTGCCCAAAAAATTATATTAACGGTGATGATAGGGTCAATGAGCCGATAGATGGTGGAAGGCACCGGCCAATTAACTTCGATGCAGTCTCACAAACTTTCCAAATCAAATAAAAGCAATCTGTCATGTTCTTCTAAATAGAAAAAATCTGCAAGAAACTAAAACCAATTAATATTACTTAATTACACATAATTAATATAAAAACATAAAATCAATAAGGTTACAAAATATCAAGGTTAACTTAATTATGCATGGATGCATGTGTGCTTGTATCAGTGTATGTATGCATTTATATGTAATAATTCACTTTTTCTAATCCTTATTTATTTATTTAATTTGTACTATTGTTTAATAAAATCGTTAATTTTGCATCATTATTTGTATTTAGATATTTTCAACCTTCGTTCCTTGTGCCTCCTCTCTACCAATAGTATGGACGAATCTGTTACTTCGTACAAATGTGTAAAAGATGCTAGCCGCACTTAAAAGCCGAGTACTCTACCATTGAGTTAGCAACCCGAATAAAAAAAAAATTAATATGTGCAGATACAATCAGAATCAAAAACGAAATGGAATTGCACGACGTAATCAATATAATATAAGAGCAAAAAAAACGTAAGTTGAAAAATTACATCAATAAAAGTAGGCAAAGAATTTAACAGCTACTACTTAATAATCGGCAATCCGATGTTCGGATCGGATCGAATCGCATTGAATCCGATAACGATCCGATCCGACAAGAGATCCGAAGTTCGGATCAAAATTCAGTTTTGCCGACCGAATACTGTTCCCCGATCCGAGCCGATCCGATCTGAGCCGATTGGATCGTCAGATTGGGTCGGATCCGCCCAGCCCCAGCTACAGATACTCAGTGCAAAATGTCAATTATATGAAATTGAATGGACACTTTATTGAAGGGGATTAGAAGTTGCACAAAAACAAATTTGAATTTTTTGTCAAATTAGAGAATTTAAAATTAATAAGAAAGTTAATGGAGACATATCTCGTTAATCGGGCAATTGAAAATATATATGTGGTCACAATAGATGACGTTTTCTCAAATGCGTCATTATATTATACTTTGTAAAAGGTTGAAGACATTGGGAAGACTGGGTTCTACCAAATAATTAACTTCATTGTTAATGATGCATTGAAAGACCATCCGGTTTTACTAAGTCGAGTACAAAAGCAATATGACACTTAATGTGCTTATATAGTAGAACTTAGTGTATCTAATATTAGAACATGCTAAAAAAGTATGTAACGACATTGGAAAAACTTGAAGAATGTGATAGTCAACTTTCATTGAACAATGGAGCAGATGAGCTCTACAGAATAAGATTAAGCAAACATTAGAT
Source organism: Begonia fuchsioides (assembly GCA_003255005.1). Classification (NCBI taxonomy): domain Eukaryota; kingdom Viridiplantae; phylum Streptophyta; class Magnoliopsida; order Cucurbitales; family Begoniaceae; genus Begonia; species Begonia fuchsioides. The sequence continues at coordinate 427,722 of QAOC01021264.1, forward strand.
AATTTAAGTTAAACTCAATTTGATCGTATATTCGAGCAGATCTGAATATGACCCAAAATTTTGAGTTGGTTTCAACTTAGTTTGGCATCGATTTTTTTAAAATTAAAACTAATCTAATCCAATCTAAATAATCTATTGAACATGGTTGGTTGGTCAATCTGATCTGATTACAATCTCTAGTGATAACTCTCTCTAGTGCGCTGGCTACCACACATGATGGGTGTGGTCGATTGCAAGAGTTTAAATTTAGCCTTTTTGTTTGATGCCTAGTAATTTCCATCGAGACTATACACATGCAAGTGTTTAGTGTAAGCTAAAGGTTGAATTAAAAAATGGCATACTCCACCAACTATACAGCCGGAACTTACCCCCTCCAATCAACCCTTCAAACTAGTAGTTAGTATTGACCGATGAACCGGTCACTTTTAGAAAGTTTATTTCTTTTCAAAAATATGAGTGACGCTTGGACGGCACCAAACCCACCATATTTAATTCCCATAAAATGAAAATTAAGTCAATTAAGGGCTCGTAAAATCTAACACAACGTAATTCAAACCCATTACACAATGTCACACATTGCTAGAACTAAACCCGGACAAACTCTATTACAATCCAATCATTAGTCAACCTCCTACGTTGACTTTTTTAGTTTCTGTTGGGTAATCCAACCTGCGCTTACATCGCCGTGAGGATCATCTGCGGCCGGCGCCGCCATACCTGGATAGACTGGAGAGTTTCTGGTCCGGTAATAAACTGCTTGATTTATCCCCGCCGGAACTACTCTCGAAGAGTCGTATGATTGGTCTAACGCCGTCACTGCTATAGGATTTCCGGTGTATACATGATCAGGACAAGGATTCGTGTGAGCAAACCTAATAAATGGTGGATTCATTGCCGTTTGATATTGATCAGCGTAGGGTGCCTGAACTGGAATAGGCTGCACTGGAACGGCTCCTGGAGGAATTTGACCGGGAACGAAGTAAATTGGTAGCTGGTGCGGCGGATGACCGGAATAATTCTGAAGTGGTATATAATGAACAGCCTCACCGTGAAGGGGTAACGTCGTCTGCCGATTCGTCTCTACGAACCCAGTAATAGCTGGTTGACCGTCCTTCGGTTCAGTAACCCGAGCTTGGCCGCCGCCGACTCTGGTCTTGACCGGTGGAAGGTTCAACATCAACGGAACAGGGGGAGTGGAGGATCTAGAATAGAATGAAGAGGAGGCTGCCGGAGCTGGAGAACCGGGATCTGAAACAGAAACAGTATCTTGATTAGTATCTCGGCCCTCGAATTTCCGGTCCCGTAAATGAACGGAGCTATCGTCGGAAGTATCCAGGCCGAAAAGATAGTCGGGAACTTCTGAGACGACCGACGAAACTTCCGAGCGGCCGCGCTCGAGTCTCGAGGCTGCGCCGCCGTTGAGAGCGTCGAAGAACCAGTGTTCACGTTTGACTGAACCTCCGAGAAGAGAGTTGATGCTGCTAGCTCTAGAATCCTCTCCTTTGAGGAAGAGAAAGAGCCTAAGCCTTAAAGACTTGGAGTTCTGATTGTGTGTTAATCTGTCGTATTCTTCCATCATGTTATCGACATCTTCATCCGTCATTACAGAGATCAAAGCATCGAGATCTTCATTCGGAAGCTGGTATTTAATCGTCATCTCCGTTGTTCCTACGAATTGGATAAACAACGATTAAATCACAAAAATGTAAAATTTTCAGGAACAGATGGAAAGTATACGCATGGATGCGGAACAACCTGAAAGCTTGGAAAGCTTGGTGAGAAGGTCAGAGAAGGTGGTGGATCGGTGCAACGCGAGCATCCGAGTTTCACCGCCGACATATCGGAGCTGGTTATCGTGGGGGCGCGGCAAGATCTTCCCGCCGAAGCTGCACATGAACCGAACCCGTGGATGCGGCTCATGGGACGCGTGAAAATTAAGGTCAGACCGCGGAGACGACGCGACGGAGTCAGCGGCGTTTGAGTCGATCTCCGATGGTCGGAACGACGTCATCTTTTCTTCTCAAGCTACTCCTTGAAACAAAACAGACGATCGTATACAGTAAGAGCCAAATCTGGGCATCGAATTGTTCTTCTTCGAGATCTGGGGAGAAGATGAGAAGCCAATATATATGATTGTGGGAAGAAAGATAGAGAGTTTTAACTTGGTTAATCAATGGCGGTTATAGCAATATGTCTTACGCAGGGACCCATTATATAAATAGCGTCGAGCTCAACCCTCGTTCTACAGATTTTACAGCGGAGAATCTTCGGTCTGATAAAACAATTTTTTACGTCATGTTCTATAAAACACCATGAATTAGCTGAAGAACTGACCGGATCTCAAAAACAAAAAAAAGCTGGACCGACAAAGATCATGGCTTGCCTGTAATCCTGTAATTCTCTGAAAGTTGCAGAGAGAGTTGGTGGGCGGAGTTAGGTTAAAAAACTTTTTTAACGTCGAAACAACAAATTGGAGAAGAAAGCTTTCTGTGGGTCCCACTTAGGTCCCATGTCCAGTTGTCCTATTATGAGCTGCAACGTGGACGCCAGTCACTCTTTTCTACTTTGTAGCAAACCTGATTCCATGCTCACGTGTGCTCCAGCAATTCCATACGTCACACCCTAATCAAGCACCACGTGTCAACGTCGACGAAATCAACGGTCCGTCAACGACTCGTAAGCAAGTGGGAATTGTCCTGTCCATGTTGGGCTGGATTTAACATCTCAAAACGACAATACTAAGAGGGCCCCACCAGCCACCCCCATATCCACAATAACAAACATCTGGTCGATGGTCAAAGTCAGCCAAGAAGTAGGAGAATAAGCCAATCAAGGAGGAGAGAGAAAGAGAAACTAGATGGGTACTCATGTGCAACCGGAGGAAGCCACCGATCAAGCCCCGATGAGCATGAAAAATTTTGCTAACTTAATTGCTCATTTTGCAGGGAACTTATTCTCGGAAACACCTTCCGAGGCTGATCGAGAACGACCAAAGGTTGTGCTCAATTGGTGTTCGAGCACCCTGGCCGAGACACGCCTGACGCGGCCACGACACACCCAAAGCCCACCTCCACGAACATGACCCGACGACCAATGAAGAATCGGTCGTCGGCCTTGCCGAAATTCTCTAGGATTTCGGCCCAATGGAATAAGTGACCGACGCTCGATCCAATCCTCACGAATCGAGAGTTCACCCGTGAAGCCCGAGTCTTCGGCCACCATGGGCCAACTTTCGGTCACATTTGTTTTTATTTATTTTTATTGACAAATAATTGTTGGAGAAAGAATGAAAGCAGGCCCAAAGAGGAGGAGGGAAAATACGGCTAAGTGTTAGAGCGCATTGTTGGAGACCTCGATCGACCTAAGGAAGCTTCGGTCAACTCAAATTCTTAGGCCGGATTTTATCGACCATTTGACTTGATTACCTAATTAATCAGATTATTTGGTCAAGGGAATGTCAAGGTTCAAATTGGCCCGAGTCATTTCTCCGATGTATGAAGCATGATCAACCCGAGGGCGCTAATTTGAACGAGCCGCGCACACCCGGGAGCCCAACGGGCCTTCATCCAAATTAGCCGAGCGCACGTCAACATTTAGTCAACCAAGGACGCCTGGAGTCTCCGTTTCAAATTGGCCCGCTCCAATCTCTCGATGTCCAGAGCTCGGTCAACCCAAGGTCGCCAATTTGAACAAGCCTGCGCGCGCCCAAGAGCGACAACGGATCTACGTTCAAATTAACTGAGCACACTTCTTCACTCGGTCAACTCAAGAGCGTCGGGATCCTTCATTTCAAAATGGCCCGCGCGCATCCCTCAAAGCCCAGAGCTTGGTCAATCCCCGACCGACCATTTTGAAAGAGCTGCGCGCGCCCATCATCGGTCAACTGAAGGTCTTCCCCGGTCCACCTTGGTCTCCTTTCAAATTCAGCCGCGCATATCCATGTGATTCAGATTTCCAGCTGAAGAGGAGAGCATCGGGACCCTCCATTTTAAATTGGCACGCATCAAATCCCTTGATGCCCGAAGCTCGGTCAAGCTGCGCGCACTCTCTTGGTCAACCGAAGGTCTTCCCTGGTCCACCTCGGTCTCCATTCAAATTCAGCCGTGCATATCCATATTGGTTCGGATTTCCAGCTGAATAGGAGAGCATCGAGACTTTTTATTTCAAATTGGCGCGCATCAAATCCCTTGATGCCCAAAAGCTTGGTCAAACCTCGGTCAAGCCGCGCACGCACTCCCTCGGTCAACCAAAGATCTTCCCCCGGTCCACCTTGGTCTCTTTTCAAATTCAGCCGCGCATATCTTATTTGGTTCGAACCATCAGCTGAAGAGGAGCACCTTGGTCTCTTCCCGGTCAAAGAAGATCTTCTCCCGGGTGATCCAAGACGTCCGACAGATCCAAGGGCTTAGTTTAATTCTTTCTCGTTTTTATTTTTTAAAGTGTTATTTAAGTGTATCGGCCTTCCTTTGGGAAGACAGAGAGAATTTTAATCAAATTGTGCTACGCACCTTCTTCCTAACAAGTTGAAGCTCTTTCTGACGTCCCTTCTATGGTGAGTAATATCCGGCCGAGAACGTCACCCCTCGCGCACGATCGGTGCGTCATATCCGAGTGCAACCAAGGTCTACCAAGGCGAACACTTTGATTGCTCAAGTGTTCGACTTGTTCAGCCTCACCTTCCATTTCTAAAACTTCCTTCCATTCCCGAGCTTTCACCTTCCTCTATTATCTGATCTCACACCCATTTGACCCCCCACCGAGCCATCTACCCATTCCTTCGAGCCATTTGCATATTTTCCACACTATTTACCCATATTTCCATCCTATCCCAGTTTCTAATTCTCACTCTTCCATTCGCAAGAGTCATTTACTCGTACGCCGAACCTACTCTCGATCCGAGCCCTGCGTGCGCACACTAGTCCGACTAACGACATGCCGACCCTTCCCGTGGCACATCAGGGACCCACTTCAAAAGAGGACTCAACTCAATCATCTTTTTATAAAGCTCTATATTAAAGAATTAAAGGCCTTTTAGCCACGATGGGGACTGAATTATTATTAAACTAATTAAAAATTAATATCAATGGGTACTTAAAATAAGGCAGCTCTTTTATGATGCCCATTTCAACTTGATATATCATATTATATCTGTGTTATCTGTCATCCTTTGTTTTCCTTAAACGTCGATCTGGTTATGTTTATGGCCGATTCTCGCGATATAGATGTCGCGCCATTTGAACTAAGTTGATTGCGAAAGATTCTGTTTTGTTTTTGGGGGGTTTTTGAAATATGACAGCTCCATCGTCTTGAATGATTCTGCTGTGAATCCACCTATTTCTGCGGAGGAATTTCTCAGATTTGGTTAATCCCGTTTAAGGATTCTTCCCATAATTTTCTCCCATCTTAAGAAGATTCAACCAGACTTTACAAATTGATGATTTTTATTGGTTGAACAAACGACTTTCTTTCGAATCAATTTCGAGATCCCCCCTTTTCGTTTCCCCTTGGATTCAAAGCCTTGATGTATGTAAAAAGGCTTTAAAGATATTCCCTCTCTCCCTCCTTGCGTCTCCATCTTTCTTCAGCCGCTTTCTCATTACTCGCCAAAATTCTCCATTCCCACTGGTATTCCCCCGTTCATATTTTCTCTCCTGTTTTCCGATTTGTTCTACTTAAACAACTGGGTATCTGAATCTTAGTTGTTCGAGAGAAATCTCCAATCCATTCGGCAATAAAAATCGCTCCTTTGACTTGTTAAATTCACTTGTTTGTGATTCTGCAGGGGGGGAACATGACGGTGCCGGAAGGAACCATGGTTTCCCCTCGACTGGAGGTATAAGAAAAATCTCTCTCTTCTTCTCTTCGTCGTTTTATCTGAGATTTTAATTTCTTCAACTCTTCTGATAATTAGGGAAAATTTAAGGCAATTGTTGTTTGCTGGTTTCTTGGACTTGGGTCTCTAATTTCTTGGAACAGCATGCTTACTATAAGCGATTACTACTACGCCTTGTTTCCGGTATTCGAACTTCACTATATTCCTAATCATGGCTATAAGTCGTCCAATTTGTATAGTATGATATGTTTTTTAATGTATTCTGGAAGGATTATCATCCATCACGGGTTCTTACGCTCGTATATCAACCGTTTGCATCGATAACTATGGCGATATTGGCATATAACGAATCGAAGATCGACACGAGAAAGAGGAACTTATTTGGCTATGCTCTCTTCACTACAAGTACTTTCATGCTCATTGTTGTAAGCAACGATTTTCGACTTCTTTCGTTTGCTAGTGGTTATTTTTTGGGTTAGTTAAAAAGATGACAATTTTCAACTGCAGCTTGATTTGGCCACATCAGGAAGAGGAGGAATTGGACCTTACGTTGCTTTGTGCGCCATTGTTGGTGCTTTTGGAGTTGCAGATGCTAATGTTCAAGGTGGAATGGTCGGAGACTTGTCGTTTATGGATCCTGAATTCGTCCAGGTTGTCACTTCTTCTTCTCTTCCTTTTTTTCTTGTTTTTGAAAGCTTGTGACTTTAATTCTATTTTTCAGTCTTTTATGGCTGGATTAGCTGCATCAGGGGCTTTAACATCTGCTCTGAGATTGAGTACAAAAGGGGCTTTCGAGAGCGTTCACGACGGTCTTCGAAAAGGAACTAGTGAGTGATTTGAACATCATAAGCTTGAGAAAGTTTCTAAATCTGTTCAATTTCAATCACTTTGATGGTGTTTTTCTGGTCTGTGCAGTGTTGTTTCTTGCTGTCTCGACCTTGGCCGAGTTTGTCTGTCTTCTCCTATACGCACTAGTATTCCCGAAGCTCCCCATAGTGAAGCATTATCGATCAAAAGCAGCTCTCGAAGGATCAAAAACTGTATCGGCCGATCTTGCAGCTGCCGGCATCAAAATCGACCCAAATCAACAAGTACTTGTTCTTTTCTTTGTGTTTCTACAATGTTTCGGCAAGTGCTTGATATAATCGAACATATCTTCGCTTTTTGTAGGTGGAAGATGGATCTAAGAATCAGCGGCTAAGCAACAAGCAATTATTATTTCAGAATATCGATTATGGACTCGACTTGTTCTTGATATACGTCCTTACTCTCTCGATCTTTCCGGGATTCTTGTACGAAAACACCGGCTCACACAAGTTGGGTTCGTGGTGAGTCTAGGTCGAATCAATCGAACCCTTTTTTCCTGCATTCAATCAGATTTTTTTACATTTAAAACGATATTTTCAGGTACCCTCTTGTTCTAATAGCAATGTATAATGTATTCGATTTGATATCCCGATACCTTCCACTTGTCAAATTCATCAAATTGGAATCACGAAAAGGCCTGATGATTGCCATTCTTTCCCGATTCTTACTCATCCCGGCCTTCTACTTTACGGCGAAGTATGGCGATCAAGGGTGGATGATCATGCTAGTCTCTTTTCTCGGACTTACCAACGGTTATCTCACCGTCTGTGTTCTGACAGTAGCACCAAAGGGTTACAAGGTGAGAAAAAAAATCACAATAGAAGTGATATTTGATCGTTTAAATGGCGAATTTGGCTGAGAAATTCGATCCGTTTTTGCAGGGACCTGAGCAAAATGCATTGGGTAATTTGCTGGTGTTGTTCCTACTGGCTGGCATTTTTGCTGGTGTTTCTCTGGATTGGCTTTGGCTCATTGGAAACAGCAGCTTTTGAAGATCATTTGCGGTTGCCTGTCTATTTATTTAGCTATTTTACAGTCATTATAACTTAGTTCATGTTTAAATCCAACTATTTAATTGCATTAAGATAGGATAATTACCTCAAAATGTGCGTCGGATGTGATAATATCTCAATTCTTTAGAAACTAATACACGCCGATTTTCAGCATGTTGTACATTTCATCGGAAGTGGCTGTTCGGGGAGATTTGATTGATAACTTCTTGTATTATCACGGGCTTCTGAATATTCATGATTATAATCGCAACCACTTTCAGCTGAATTGAAAGTTCATTCAGTGAATCTTCGAATCTAAGAGATCATGAAATCATATGATCTCAGGTTGACATTTTGGTGAGTTTCTGTAAAATAATTCCCCAATATCATGGAATAAAATCAAGGTAGACAGATTAGAAGTTGATTATTTGACAATTAAGAACACGAGATAGACTCATCTATATTGATATTTGTTTCGAAGGCAGGTGAACAGTCGAATAAATAAATCTAGCAAGTCTAGATAATATACTTTCTTATCATACTTTCTGACGGGAGATTGAGTCAATTCGAATGTATTTAATTAATAAAAACATTCAAAAATAATTATTATTTGAATTGATCCAATCAATCAAAACATAGACTAAATCAAATAAATCAGCAATTAACAATCCACTGCCTGCATTTTTTGAGATAACCAGAGAGAGAGGTAGGCAATTAAATTTTCCTATTTCTTGAGCAATTATTCAAGCTGAAGCAATCATACTTCGAAGAAACAATGAAAAAAATACTAAAACAGAACACCTTAACATGCAGAACAAGTGAAAAAATAAATATGAACAGATCTAAGAGAAGGTCACACCTCTAAGACCCGTGCTTCGAGTTTGCATATATCAAAATTGAATTGTTCGAGGAAGAAACAAACCAGAAACTAAGTCATGGAGCCATCAACCCTTCTATGGTGTAGGAAAGAGACTCCGCCCAGTCATCTCTCAATAAAAGTGTTTGCAGTGTCTGCATGACATTATATGCCGGATCAAGTTTCCTCTGCCACCCCTACCAATGAAGAATTGAATCCTTTATTTTTCATCTTCATTTTTTGAAAATTCAGTCGAATAAACATAGAATCGAGTATGTTTAAGCTCTTAAGAAGTCAAAAATAAAGAAAATTAGTGACAATTGTTACACTATAGCTAGTAGTTACCTCAAGAACCAAAGTGGTAACCATCACTGTACAGATATTTCCATCAATGTTGACTCTATGACGCCTCACTTTCTCAAGCAGTTGCTGCATGGCTTCCGCTGGATGAACTAAGTCACCTTCTGGAGTGGCCCAAAATGCAAATGCTTCGTCCACTTCCTACCAAAATATAGCACTGATCGTTTAATAAAAATAAAATAAACCATTTTACCTGGACTCACTAACCCATTCCCTTACTACTTGGTGAATCAAATGGATCATTCCAAAATGAGCTACTATGTGGACAAAAATTATTTATGTACATATATTATTCTAATAATTATATACGTTAAATTCGAAGTAGCTAGCGGTTTATTGAGTTAGATGGGCTCTTTTTATGCCATGGTAAGGTGCAAGTCATTGGTTCAAGTTTGATAAGGGGCTTTTACTTTCGATTTTCTCATCAAATTCCAACCCTAGTATTCCTATTTGATTGAACAGAAAATAAACAAATTGTTTGTTTTGCTTCTATTTGTAATAAAAATGATAATAAACTATTTAAGTAAACGAAAAAATATAATTATATTTTATATATAGTTATTTACTTTACTTCCCCCATTTTCATCTTCACCAATTAGAGGGACGAAGTAAAGAACATGATTATCATCTGTGGAGACCTTGACCTAGGGAACTTTGTAAAGACACATCTTACCGAAATAAAAGCTATTGGATCTGGGCAATTTTGTTGCTTAGATAATCTGAGTGTATGCTCAGCTACTGAGCGTCCATCTCGACGGGCAATGGCCTTAAAAAATTCTAACAAATTGATTCGATCACTGCCAGATAGTTCAGCAGTCATGCCTACATCGAGGAAAATGACGTGAGGCTTTGATTTGAAGAGGCGTTTCTGAGTAGATTTGCTGTGGGCCACCCGGACAAGGATATTTCCAGGATGCATGTCTGCATGCACAAAGTTGTCCACCTGAAAGAAGAAACAACAATATCTGGAAGCCAAAAACTGCAATTTTTTTTTATCTTGCACTCTAATCAACATGAAAGATGAACATGCAGAACCAATTGTTAAAGGGAAAAAAGTATAAATATGTAGTCAATTACCAGAAGCATTTTCAAAAGTGCATGTGTTCCAATGTGAGCTAAAGCAGACTTGAGACGATCATGCCCTTCAAGCTCATCAACAAAGTGGGAGACACATTCTCCTTGTTCATATGTCTCTACTAGAACAGCTGGATGCACGAGCGGATAAACAGGTTTCGGAAATGAAACGTCTTTCCAATGACGAAAATTGTAAATAAACCGACTCAAGTGAGAAGCTTCCCTTGCAAGGTCTACTTGAGACATCATAAAAACAGAGAATTGCTGCACACTTTCGTCCAATCGCAACCAGTTGAGAGTAGGGATGAATGTTGAACATTTTGCTACAAAATTGATGATGGCAAAATCTCTTCTAATTGAGTCACCTACACCAGGATGTCTAACCTTTACAGCGACTACCATTGGCTTAATTTGTTGACCAGGGTAACGAAATCTCAAAGACGCTCGATGCACCTGAGCAATGCTTCCAGATGCAACAGGCTTCTCTTCGAAATTATCAAATATTTCATACAGCTTGCGACCAAATGCTTTTTCAATACTTTTTTTTGTATATGAAAAGCTGTGCTCGGGAGCCTTACTGTGAAGCTCAGAAAGCTGAGTGCATAAATCTCTAGGAAAAAGATCTGGACGTGTGGCTGCCCATTGACCCCATTTTATGAAAGCTGGTCCTGCTTTCTCCAGTGACCGATGTACAACAACAAGCCACATTTTCCTGAATTGAAGTCCCATAGAATCTACAAAAGGAGCCATCAACATGCTTGGCGAGAACAAAATTGCCAAATAGAAAGCTCTTACTAGCAATATAAAACCTTCTAAGGCTGAAAATAATAATGAAGTAATATAGGCATGGCTGTCTTGCGCTCGAGCATACAAAGAACTCTGGGAGGCATAGTGGTATGGGTTTCCATATGTTCTTTGTGCCCAAGCTACCTCTCCATTTGTGAAAGCGAATACGCCAAGAACTATCAAGTGAGAGCGAGTGAGGGCCAAGCTGATGGCTTGAGCAATCGTAATTACAAAGGGAAAAGTTCTGCTGCCACTCGAACAATAATTCTTGTAAATCTTTTTCCATACTACTTTGGTATGATGTGCAACAACACTGCTGGCTGTGAGTTGGCTGTACTTTCTGGATATAATGCTGCGACTTTTAATGTTAATAGAAGGGAATAATCCATGTCTTTTAGAGTGGAAACCATAAATGGAATAGAGTTTGTACTGGGGAAGCCATAGTCCAGAGGTAAAAGTTACCCCATATTTCTTTGTGTTCAAATGGTTGTACCACTGGCTTGTAACTATAGAACGTGCAACGCTCCTTCTAGCTTCAAACACTAAAAATCTGCACTCACCCAGGAGAAATTATATGGTGCCAACCATATCCAAGAGCTAGCGTATTAGCACCTAAGTAAAAAAAATTATTTAACTCATATAGGAAGCTCCAATTTTCATACTTAATTCCAATTGTCATACTTAATTGAGCACATCAGAATCAGGAGATACTTAAAACAGATTTTTTACTAGCAGAGGAGGATGCATTCCCTTGTACTTGATACGAGTATGAAAAACATTATATCCGTGAAAGAAATTGTTGATTATATTGTTAAGATAAATATAAATGATTAAATTATTTTTTACCCACAAACTCGAGCTTTTGAAAAAGTTGGTGATTTTTCATGATATTAAAGTTAGAGGTTGCAAGTTTGATCTTTGGCAAAAGTAAAAAAAAATCCATTAAAAAAACTCATATGTAAGGATAAAAAAATGGCATACGTGCAAAAGAGAATGTTAATAAACTATAAATGATTAAATTATTTTTCGTCCAAAAACTCGAGTTTTTGAGACAGTGGGTAATTTTTCATATATAAGATTATAAAATTCGCAGCGCTAAAGAATTGTTCTTCTATATAGAACAATGCTGATCATAAGTCTAGGAAAGGCAACATTCTGCATAGAATCCAAAAGGAATCAATCATTGTGAATTATGCCGTAATCGAGATATTAGCAAGCAACGTCAACAATTCTTAAACAACGTCAAACAATAGCAAGAACCGTCAAGAGAAAAGAATAAGCTAATTCCAATATCGCGATATTATAACGTGTATCCCATTGCACGAAACGGAAAAGGAAGAAAATTATTCGAGCGCACAAGTAAAATCCAGAAAAAAAAAAACACAAAAAAAAAGTAAAACAGACGGACCTAGACATGGCGATCGAGCTCGAATGGGACTAGTTCCGTGTATCACGCATAGATGGTGGTTAAAAGATATTACCAGCATTTTCTAGTCGATCAAACTCCAGCACTTTCAGATATCATTACCAGTCGCTGTTTTGGAGAATTAGGGGTTTAAGATGTGAAAAGCCCGAAGTCCAGAGGAGCGAGAGTGAGAGTGGGAGAGGAGAGGAAGGAGTCAAGAACGGGATTTCTCGGGTACTTTCATGCCCGGTTAGACCCGCTTTCTAAACATGGACATGCTTAGGGCTGGGCGGATCCGACCCAATTCGACAATCCGATTGGATTGGATCGGATCGGGTCGGATTGGGCAAATGTAATCGGTGAGGAAAATCAAGTTAAGATTCGACGTTCAGATCATTAATCGGATCAGATCGTTATCGGATTGACGACGATCTGATCCGAAAGTCGGATCGGCATTTGAAATCCAGAAGCTTATTGTGTCGACCAAAAACACCTTGTGTCGACCCAAAATACCTTTGTGTCGACCTATAGCCTATTGTGTCGACTTCTGTTTAAAACAGAGGCTGAGTCTTTCCAAATTGTGTCGACCCACCAAAATACATTGTGTCGACCCAAAATGTAGTGCAACGTGCAAATGCGTTGACCCATCTAAACTGCCTGTGTCGACCATAGAAAAGACATTGTGTCGACCCCAACCTATTTTACATGTCGACTCAACCTACATGTGTCGACCTCATCATACATGTGTCGACCCCAGATTTTCCAGAGACGGATTCTTTAGATTTGTGTCGACATCAACCTACATGTGTCGACCCCAGATTATGAATCGGGCAGATCCGATCCGATCCGATAACGTTGGGTTAGGCGTCGGATCGGATCAGATTATAAATTTGCGACAACCCGATCAGATTACACTCTACAATCCGAAGTTTGTCGGATCGGATTGGATCGATAACAATCCGATCTGATCCAATCTGATGCCCATGCATAGACCTGCTATTCTTTTTATCTTAATTATTTATTATAATCACTAAATAAATTATCGTAAATAACAATTTACTTCATGATTTATGATAGAACTCAAGGGTGGACAACAGATCGGATTGGATCGGATTGATGCCGAACTAATCCGATCCGAATGTTGTCGGATTGGAGTTTTGGATCCGATCGGATCGGCTCCAAAACTTCATCTGAATCCGATCCNCGTGACATTAATTTTATTTATTTATGTAATATATTATTTTTATTTACTAATGTAATATATTATTTTAATTATATATGACTTATTCTAATTTATAAATATCGTGAACAGAATTTTTTGCTTTTGGTTCGGTTCTTTCCATCTTTAGTTAAGTTCGCTTTAATTTGATTATGATTTTGAATTACTTTACCTAATAACTAATATTCGATATCTTTATGTTATCGCCCGACCAAATGCAAAATCGTCCGGAAAAACCGATTTTTCTGGTTTATTTTATGATCTTAGGTATTGCAATTGAAAGGTGTCTCACTTAGACAAGTCATTTTCCAAGTAATAATTTAGAGACTTGAATGATGATTTGTTTGGAGGTGGTCACGTTGTTATCACTACTAGCTAATCAAGACAACTCCTACGTGTCCAAATTTAGGAATTGGAGCGTCAATTTATTCATACACACTCCCTAAATCTTGTATCCAAAATATAAAATTTCTCGTCTCCAGGGCCCATACATTCCGGTTCTGACAGTTTTTGAGAAGGTTAAATTACGGTGACTCAGCGGCTTAGAGATATGAGATCTTTACCTGATATTCCAATGAGCTACCCGCACATTAGAGGTAAGAACTCTCACATTAGGACATTGCAGGCGTCGAACCTAGACTTTTGTACTCAATTTATAATTTCTGAGCCAACTGAGCTATGTTCGTGCGTTAATGTGTTATTTTATGATGCTATTTTTGTAAAGTTCCAAATTTGAAAATCAATCATCCACCAAAGATTGAGGAACGTCTTTTTGGGCAAAGTCAGAAAGAAGAAAAAACGGGTTTCAATTTGTTTTCCAATTGATAAGTAAATTATATTAAAAATAATAAAAATTTATATCGAATGGGGTCAGCAATTCATCCATAGTCAAGGATGGAACCAAAGTTTGGCAAAATCAGATCTCAATTATTGGTCAAAGGTGCACCGAGACGACCATGGAACGTCATTTATTCTCTACGGCGGCAATTCTGAAGAAAGGACTGGCTCGGAGCATCGTCGTCTCCGAGTCCACGAGAAAACAAGAGGCGGAAAAGTGAAGAAGAAAGACAGAAAAAACTGGCCTTTCTCTTGAAAGACACAGCTACTCCACTTTGCTGGTTTACTTGTTCAAACCCATGAACAGCTTTTTCTTTGGGCGGTTGAGAAAGAGAGAGAGAGAGAGAGAGAGAGAGAGAGAGAGAGAGAGAGAGAGAGAGAGGCGACTGTTTCTCTCAGTTTTGTGGGCGGGTGCAAGTCAAAGATGGGCTCCAGGGTTTACTAAAACAGGAAATTTCAGCCATTGTTGGACACGTAGAGCTTCTCATCTGTTTCAGGACCGCACAGCTTTTGGCCATTAAATTCACTCCTTGTACCAGCGCTCCACACTCCCGCCCGACAGCTCACAAACCCCCCCTCCTGTAATCGAGCTTTGACGTGCGAAATGACGGACTGCTTACATCCATGCAAAGCTGTTTCTCCGGCGTCGTTCCGCCGGCGAAAGGGATATTCCGATCTGATAAAACGAAGCTTCAAAACGTGCAACGATAGTCTGACGTCACTCTAATCTGCCATAAATAAACTTCTTTTTCAAGTAAATAGGAAATCATTCGAGCGAGAAAGTCAAACGCGAAGCACTTTAACTAAGAGACTGGAATTAGATAAGAATCAACCGGGATACATGACTGGAAACCTGGTCAACCAGTAAACTCAGCTCCCACGTGGGACCCCACCTATCCTCATTTATCCACGTGTCTCAAATGCTGACGCAATAATACTACTACACGCATTTTCGACGCGATTATGATTTTCTACGTCACTCACGAAAGAACATAAGTCCAGTGATATTAGGATCATTGATTCGATTAAACATGGAATCATGCCAACATCCAAAAGAAAAATCTTCTTAAGATTAACGCCTTCAATTTGATATAATTTTA
The DNA here is from genome assembly GCA_003255005.1 of Begonia fuchsioides. Taxonomy (NCBI): domain Eukaryota; kingdom Viridiplantae; phylum Streptophyta; class Magnoliopsida; order Cucurbitales; family Begoniaceae; genus Begonia; species Begonia fuchsioides. The sequence continues at coordinate 443,051 of QAOC01021264.1, forward strand.
ACAGACGTCGTAACAATACGATCTTTATTAATTATTCTTTAATTTTAATTATTTTAACTGTAATAATTTGAAGAAGACAAAGATAAAATAAAACAAATCAAAGAATTTAAGGTGAGCATCAAAAATAAGAAGTAAATTATGATTAGATCAAGAGATTGATGATGAATTAATTTGTAATAAAATATTTCATCTTAATCTTCAATTTGATCAAATTTATGATTCAAAAAGAGTATAGTTTGTCTCCGGCGCCGTGATGTGTTCATGGAAGTCCAAAATATCCGACATCTCAAACGTCAACATCTCGCCGCAATAGCTCATTTCTCGCTCGTCGTCTGTGTTTCCGGCGAAATAGGCTGAGTTTGAATACACCGGCGGAGGACTCGAAGAGGGTGTTGATAAAACTGAAGTAAAGCCAAGATTTGGGTTAGTCACCGGACTGTTGGAGTTGAAAGTTGACGTCTCAGAAGACGGGCCCGGAATTGACTGTTCGTAAAACCCGTACTGACGGACGTAATCCTGGCTCGGAGTTGAGTTTACGTGGGAGTTCTGGGGGTAACCAGCCGGAAACGGAACGGAAGAAGCCGGAATTTCTCCGGCCGGGAGTTGAAAATGGTGAGGAATTTGTTGTTGGTTGTTGAGCTGGTTTTCTTCCGAGTTTTGAATGAGAAAGCTTGGAGAAGTGTCCCAGCTGAGAAAATCTGGGTTGACCAACTGAGGGAGCTCGAGAAGACCGGCGATGTCCATTTGATAGAACGAGTTGCAGAAAGATGAGCCCAGAATCGACGATAAATGAAGAAGATCGAGCCGGGGAGAGTGAGTCACCGGATCAATTCCCATTCTGAGCAGCTTTTTTCTGATATGGGTGTTCCAGTAGTTCTTTATTTCGTTGTCCGTTCTTCCTGGAAGTCTGCCGGCGATCGCCGACCATCTGCCGCAACGATGAACAAAGTCAGTCTCCGGCCAACAAAAACGACGGCGATCGATAAATGTAAACAAATAAGTAGTTAATTACTTGTTTCCCAAAACTCTGTGAAGCTGAATGATTGCTTCTTCTTCCTCGAAAGAAAATCTCCCTCGCTTTATATCTGGCCGGAGATAGTTAGTCCACCGGAGACGGCAGCTCTTCCCGCACCTCTGCAAGCCTTTTGTCGACAAAAAATGGCGGAAATTAACGTCAAAAAACAGCGAATAACAGAGAATTCAAACTCCGGGAAGAAAGACAAACCTGCATTCTTCGGGAGAGTCCTCCAATTTCCATAGCCATGCTTCTGAATGTATTCGATCAGCTTGGTGTCCTCCTCCTGCGTCCAAGGCCCTTTCTTCAGACCATTTTTATCACAGCACGGAGCTCTTCCCATGGCGGTCTAATCCAAACACTTAGCCGTAAAAAAATCTGAGTCAGAGAGAGAAAGAGAGAGAGAGGGGAATAACAGAGGTTGGGTGGATAACGAAACGTTCATGTATAAATAGAGAAGAGATGAAAAATGTTGAAAAGACAGAGATAATCAACCGGATTCGGTACCGTCCTCTGCTTATAACTGCGGCAACGTGTCCATTTTCTCTCTCCTCTTTCTCTCTCTAATTAGACTAAGAAAAACCTTAATTAAGCAGGATTATGAAGAGCTTGATTAGACATCATTCAGACCATTTTCATGTCGGACTATGACTGTTGTTTGCTCTGTCGATTCAAATTAGCTGGCAAGAAAATGATAGAAAGCCACGTAACCCTCCTAGGCTAGCACCTAGGTCTTCTTTGTCATCCACTTTGACCAAAAAGACCAGTTCGGTTTAGAGTGGACCGAACCGATCCGTTTGGACCTCCATGTTGGTTTCAATTGTCTTACCAAATTTGATCCGAAGATAGAAATAATCAATCTGAACATAGAAATAATCGATCCGAATCGACTCGGACTAATCAATCGACGAACATAGAAGAAATCTACGTCGATGATTAGAAAACAATCATTGGTCTCCATGGTCGGTTTCATCGAGACAAAGATGAAAGGAAAAACGTGGGATTAAAGCCATGAAATCTCCGAAAATTGTTCTACTCAAATACGCCAAGTACGTGTCCGAATCTCCTGTCTGGTTCGAGGGCTCGTGCTGAAATTGAAGCAGCCTAAGCCTATATGTTTGACCAGCATAGAATTCTGCAATTATATAATCTAAAAATGTCAATAAGCTTCTATTTTGATCTGCTCACTGGCTTCAACAAACATTGAATAAAAGAGGGTGCTCTTTCTTTTCTATTTTTATACATTTTTATTTATTCTTATTTTCACCCACTTCGACCCCGAAATACACCAGCAATCCTAACCTTATGTGCAGATTGATCGAGAAGAAGACCCGGAAATTGGTATAAAATATAGCTTGATCGAATAATGGTATCGGATCGTCTACCTAACGCCATAACGGGTAGGATGACAAAAGTTCTAGAACTAAAAAGACAGCCTTTCCAAATTCAAGCTTCCGACCTCAGCAATTTAGGACACAAGCAAGGTCTGGGAAGTCAAATGTTTGGCAAGTCTAGACATGTCACCTTGATGCTTTCCAGTTAATTGAAAATGTATTTCTTTTACTGCATTGACAACAAATATAAATAAATTGTAACAAATATAATCACAATAATTAATTAAAAGAGCGAATAAGAAATTGTAATTCACTATGTTAAAAAGAAAGTAATAGTACCGATATTGCTCGTCAAAAGTACGATGAATTGGAAGAAGTTATTGCGATGATCTGCTCGTGGAGGCTGCCATTGGTAACTAGAACTCCACCCGAAGGAACTATAACTCTTCGCTCTATTCGATCTGCAGATAGATCGATTTCGCTCCCTTCCCAGTCGGTCACCTTGTAAAATGTAATAAGCTTCATCGGTCTTTTTCGTGTTTTAAAACAATATAAGTTTAATCCGAATGTATCGTTAAAATAAGGAAAATCGGTTTCAAACCTTTCCACCAGCTTCACGAACACAAATCATCCCAGCAGCATGATCCCAAGCCTAAATATTTGATCTGAGAATTAATTTGTGTAGCAAGTAATGCTCTCTGTTTGCAAAAAATATGGATGACGGCAATACCTTAATGGTCTGAGATTTTGCTCGAAGAACGAATACGGAGGCCCGCCCAGTGGCAACCATCAAATACTTGCATAAACTGCATGAAGTTAACCAGAGAGATTGTGGAAGATTATATTACATCTCACAAAATGTTTTCGAAATGAGTTATGTTAGACTTACCTTCTTAGTATAATATCTTATTATACACATTTATCGGGTTGTCATTGGTTTAGTTAAAATAAATTTAATGTATTATAATTAAAATAATTATTTATAATATTTTTTGTACCAATTAAAGCCCGACACATCAGCGTGTACAATAAGAAGACATGCTAAAAACAGGGGTGGACATAGGGTGTTATCGGATCGGATTGAGGCAAATTCAATCTGATCCGATAACAATCAGATCAACAATTTTGATCTGATCGGATTCGGATGCATGTGCTATCCGAATTCGAATCCGATCCGAATCCGATTAAAGAAATCGGATCGGATCGGATTTTTAAAAACCTGTAATTCGGAAATTTCTCGAAATTGTAAAAACCTGTAATTCGCGACGCGATTCGATGAAGATACCGACGGCCGGCCGGCTCCTCCGTTGATTCATCTTCTGTTCTTCGTCGTTTTTAACGAACCCACTCATTTACAATTACAATTACATAAATAATTTATAAATCCAAAATCAAATCTTCATACCTATTTATATCTTCGTTTCTGTTCTTCGCGGCCGTCGTCGGAGACTCGGAGTCTAGGAGCAGAGGATCGGCGAGGCGGCTCGGCTTCGTCGTCAGAGTAGCGGAATCGAGAAATTGGGACGGGTGATTTTTGGATTCCAAAATCGGAGTCGGGGATGCTGAATGATTTAGGGTTTCGACTTTCGGCCGATTTGAATTAAGCATTTTGACTTTTGGATTGAATCGGATTGACTATCGGATTTGGCTTTGAATCCGATAGCCAATCCGATCCGATAACGATCCGAAAGTCGGATCAAATGAAAAACTCATCTACCGAATACCTGGTCCGATCTGACCGAATCCGATCGGATTGGATCGGACCGTCGGATCGGACCGGATACGCCCGCCACTAGCTAAAAAGGTAAATCTAACATTTTTCTTGAAATATAATCTTTTTATAGCAGCAGACCTTCCACAACATGTCGGCAAAAGAAGAATTCGGCCATTCCCGATCCCAGTCGTGTTATTCGTTGTCTTAAATAAAGCCGAAAGAGGCAGTGACTCCCATGTCTGACTAAACCTCGCTCCTTCGACTACAGAATGCTCGTCGACAAAGCATCGAGACCAACTCTGAGGTATGGTATTCTTGTCATTTAACTTCTTTTTCCACGTTCCACAATCGACATGAGCGACCATTATGATCCCTGATTGGGAATTATTGGTAGAGTCATCCAACCAGTTAGGACATCCCATGACACCAATTACGATCTCTCCTTCGACCACAAGAGCCAAACCTACAACGTATAAAGCGCCGCTTCCTTTCAAAAATCCCTTTGTACCATCAATTGGATCTAGTACCTGATACATCGAGTTTAGTCGAGCAACAGTCAAGAACACAAAAATAAAACATATCAATTTCAATTTAGATCCCGAAATTACAATACACACATCAAACTTTTTTCTATTAACAAAAAAAGACATGTTTTGTTTTCTGCTAGCTATAGAAGAATTACAACAAATATGCAAGAATGAGTATCAGGAATCACCACCTTTAAAAAATAAAACATACGAGATCCAGCGAGATTAGAAACAACAAGAAACTCTGCCATACGCATTCTGTGCGATGAATTTGAACAGATGAAATATGCAAAAAAAGATCATATTTACTGATATTCAAAGACTGAGATATATATTATGATGTGGATATTTAGTTTATCTACTAGTTATGATTTTCTAATTCATGTTATTATTCTTTCAAATCGAATAAAAATTTTCCGTGATTCAAGAGCACGAAACAATCACTTCAATAAAACCTTTGAACAATTTGAGATAACATCAGAGAACATCTTGAACCTACCCAATATGTGGCGGGTGCGGTTCCGAATGTAGCATTTCCCCCTCTGTCGATGGCTCTCAGCACATCATCCTGCATCCATGGTGCATCTTGAAAACATGTTTTTTCAAGTACTGCACTCACTACAGCATCTGTCAGATTATTCGATCGTATAAATGCAGAGTCCTCTTCGGCTACCAATGGGATGGATGGAAACAGTTTTCCCAATTCTGTAAGAATAAGAACAAAGAAACACTATTTGCTTGCAGTGATATCCTGTCTTCTTAGTTTCATTGTTATAGACACAGTATAGTCTATATTCATCCATGAAAACAAAGTTAGATTAGAAGTAATCTGAATACCCAAACTGATCAAAGCCTGCACCCCAAAATCAGCAACTGTGACCGGAGTTTGGTCGCCTTTTTCAAGAACTCGCCCATCAGAGGAGAAGATCGATGACTTCACCTGGTGGCCACCGAGATAAAAAATGAAAAAAGGAAGAAGAAAAACAGCGGGAGGACAATGAAATTGAAGAGTAGGACAACGAATAAATTACGTCAACACAGAGACGACAAGCCCTTTCCACTACATCAACAGCAGCTTCGAGTTCTCTGCTGCACTTTGCCTTCTGGTTTGGGAATGGAAGGATGGACCTGGAAAGAAATTCAAAGAAAGATTAGAACTAGTTCAAATTCGGAAAACTAGGTCAAATTGAAATGAGCAGAGACCGGACGATGTGGAATCGCCGGCGTACAAATGCGGAAGGGGGAGAGCGAGTAAATCGGAGGCAGAAGAATTGAGTTGGAGGGTGGAGGAGAGTCATGGATAATTTCTGAAACGTTCTTCGAAGTACCTACAATGGCGGCCGGAGATTCGGAGAGAGAAGGTAATCTACGAACCCCAGAAGTATTTGAAGAGTGCGATAAATATTACATATTTAAACAATGTACCAAGTAACGCGAAATTTAGGTTAAAAATCCTCTTTTGGAAGAATCGTTTTTTGCAGGTACCCTCTTCCCATTGCTGTGGATATCAAAGCTTCTCATCCTCGAGCGTTCTCCACCACAAAAGGTGACTTTCTTTCATTCCCAAACTGATTACCCTTCTTCCCCTGATCATAACACTCGATATTCATTTCAGGGATCAGAAAATTCTAAGGTATTTTAATCTGCTCGAATCGTCTAATTCACACCAAAATTTTCTCCCAAAATCACATTTTCAGGAGAAAGCGGATCTCGAAAGCTTACGAGTTATGGAAGAGGATGGGAACTGGGTGCTGAAAAGACGAAGTTTTCTAACAATGGCAGACGCCGGATTAGCAGAAATATCTGGTCTCGGCAACTCTCGAGCGTTTTATAACGCCGATTAACTGTATGTCTTTAAATTTCTCTTTTTGAAGTTGAATTGTATGGAAGCCCTGTTCTTTTTAACTGGAGAAATCGTCCTTGAATCTCGCTAAGAGAGCAAGAAACAGGATACTCTCTGTATCAGAATGTTCTAACAATCAATAGCCATGCCTTGTAGATCCACTGAATCTTTTTCACTCGGCCCAACTCTGTATTTCCCCGCCTGAGTAGGTTCGAAATTAAAGAGATGGGCGGAGCCGAAAAGGTGGTTTGAAAAGCACGAACTCCTCAGGTTAAAGAGTAAGAAAGTCAAACACCTCCATCGATTATTTTAATTTGCGAATCAAAAGTCAATATATTTCGCCAAATGATTTTATGCTTTTCTGAGTTCCGTCTGGCTCCTTTCTCTCTCTTCTGCCGAGCTTCATAAAACCAAGAGGAGAGAGACAGAGATAAAGACTAGAGAGAGAAATTGCCATCATTTTTCAGAGATGGGTAATTCAGAAAATTAACGTTTCGAAGAGCAAGTGTTGCAGAAGAAAAGTGGAAGACGAAACTGTATGGAATCCAGGTTTTGAAGAAAACCAGCGAGTCTGAAAATGGTGATTACTGAAGAGAAGTCAACGTCAGATGGTAAACGATGGGGCCTCTTAAAGTTACCGATGAAGCCGTCCGGAAACGACTCCGGTAAGGCGTCATCAGCCGTTGCACCGAGCTCCTCGTCGTTTCTCCCTAATCGGTTGGGTACGGTTTGGTTCCATAATTACAAAATTTTCGTATTTTTATTATGCTTTTGCCTTTGGGTTTAGGTTGATTTTTGGAGTTTGGTTCGGTTTACTGTCGATTTTTGTGGCCAAATTGATTTTTTTTAATTTTGGATTGATTTTTATATGTTTGTTTTGTTCGGTTTAATTTTGGATTGGTTTTATATGTTCGGTTTACTGTCGGTTCCTGAAATTGTACCACCAACCGAACCATATGGATTGATTAAACCTATCAGTCTAGACCGATTTGATCACGGTTTGACTAGATCACTTTAGTTGAAGAATAAGGATAATTAAAAATAATAAAATATTACATTAGAAAGTCAGCAAAACTCTCTCTTCTATAATATAATGTTTAATGTCAAGTTGACTGTAATTAATCTCAATTAGGCTTCGTCGACGGCGCTCTGAATCTATGTTTCAATGCTCTCCGGCGTCGCCGCCGTTTCTCGTCGGGGAGATGTCAATCTCTATCCAATTCTCTTCCTCCACCTGAAATTCCGTTTCCGTTCTATCCCAAACCAGAGATATCTCAATCAAGTCGTCTCTTTCTTCTTCTTCTTCTTCTTCTTCTTCTTCTTCTTCTTCTTCTTCAGCCGGCCCTCCGATTGTCGTGTACTCCCCGTCCGACGAGCTATCAGAGTCTGATTCCGGGTGATACATCGACAGCGACGGATGTCTCTCCAAACCCACATTTGAACGGTGCATTTCCGTTTTCGAATCCTTATTTCTGGGACTATCTTCTTCTTCGCCTTCGTATTCTTCGTAAATAACATCAAGAGGTGCTCTCACGTTCCATTCAGTAAATCTCTCCTTAAAGCAAGGGTTCCGATCGTAACCCAGATCGGAAACGTCGCTGGTATCTGGTTGAGTTCCGGTCGACTCTTTGTCTTCTTCCGGCAAAGCAGTCCCATTGTTTTGGCCGTTGAAGCTATTTTGGGTTAAATTTCTCTGGGTTGCTCCGAGCCTTAGAAGGAGGATTAAGAGAATGGCGGTGATAATAATCACCGGAGAGAATATGATGATCGGAAAAAGTTGCGGACAGATGATGAAGATTATGAAACAGAGGGTGATAATGCTCGAAAACAGAGGGTGCGAAGAAAGTGATGTAGATTGAGAAATGCTCGTGGTTTCCACCATCATTAAAGCAGATAGTGAACTCAACTCCCACATATTCTCAGTCTCTACGTTCTCCTAAAACTCTGATTTCCAATTTCATCATTCAACTCAACAATCAAATCACTGAAACCCGTTTCCGCTTCAGTAGGAGAGAGAGTAATGGGATTTTGAAGATTTTTGAGAGAGAGAGAGGGGGGGGGGGGGGGGGGNCTATGCAATTACCGGGATTACCTCTCTGACTACGAAGCAATCTGAAAGACGAGAAGCTTGAAACCCATCAGATTTATCTAGCCAATAATGTCTAAAAAGACAGCCTTTTTACTGTTCTTGGATCGGGAGACCATAACAAATCGTGCCCAGTAAACTAATCACGTCCAAGGTTAAATTGCAAACAAGGCATGTAAAAACAGGAGACTGAAACTTGGTTCAAGGAAGACATGATTATGGTGGGGAAGAAAAGCCAATGGGTATTCCACTATGGTGGGCAAGCACGACCTTTTTTGAAAATTATTTCTACCTTTTTTCTTTGCTTCTGCAAAGAATCCCATCTTGCCTTTCGCTTTAGAGTAATGGATTCCTCAGTTTCAGTCTCGAGAGAGAAAAAACGTGAAAAAGGGAGAGTTTTTTTCGAGTCTCAGCTTCTCCTTTTTCTCTCTCTCTCTCTCTACTGTACTTTTTCGTCTAGCAATGGATCCAAGCTTTGCTTCCAAGAAATCATACTGAAACTCAAGCTAGTTGGCGATCTGTCATGGATTACACAGCTCAGAAACAAGAAAAATTGACGAAACAGAGGATGGTTTTGGGTTTGAAGATTGAAATTGGGGAAGCATATGAGATGCTGGGTGTGGAAGAAGCTGAGGAATCATAAGAGCTGAGAAATATGCAGAGACACAGAATCTCAGAACTTCAACTTTTTTTCTATAAACTCTGTAGAATTTTCATAAATTTATTAAGGTGGTTAGTCCAAATCAGCTTGGCCTACGTTAATCCAGAGATTAAGATGTGTGGTTTAAGAGAACAGCTATTTCAGAGCAAATACTGTTCAACATCACGTGCTGTAATGGCTCATGTTTCGTTCTTGGTCGGTCTGCGAAGATCTTGAGCTGTCAGCCATTAATTCAGCTGCTCTCCAATAATGGGTCGGCCTCTGTATAAGCTTCCGACGAGACAATTACCCGCCAACAGTTGTTCCAAGTTTCAATCTTTGATCACAAACTCAAGAACAAAACCAAACAAGTGTCGTCTGCATGATAATTCGTGCCTATTTTCTAGAAGAAAAATGAATTTCGGGTCGACAAGCTAATGCAATCTATGAAAGAATTTGAAGAACTAGCCGGAAAATATACAGGTATATAGCAGAAAGAGTTGATCAGAGCTTTTCTTCCGACGGCTTCCGCCGCCACGAGCCTTTGCCGGAGGAAGGAAATAAGTCAATGGATATACTCAGAGCCTCTTTTCCGATCGATCGAGGCTTGAACTTCCGTTTCGGAGCTGCTGGAGCTTCGATTTCTTCGTTTGAATCCTGAAGCTCGTTGCGAAAAGCTCGGAATTTCTTCGGAGTGCTGTAAGCGAAATGGGATCTCTTTGCAATCAGAGCCTGAAATTGCAATTGCCATGAACAAGCACAGATTCAGCCATGGAAATTATTATAAAAAATCTTGAGCTATCGAAGATTTAGTCTACCTACCGCTTCTTTTATAGATTTAGATACCAAAAGAAGCGCCTTCAAATCATCATGTTCTACGCCGCACAGGACTCGTATCTGTCGGTGAGAAATCAGAACTTTTCAAGATTTCAATATGAACACAGGCGAAAATGAATTCTATTGCCGGAAAATCAATGGCCGGAATGATTACTAACCAGAACGTCCGGCGGAAGAGATTGGAGCGGAAACCTTCCTGACTCTTCAGCATTCCCGTCTCCGCAGTGTTTCTTCGACGGAGCTGGCGGAGACGGGGCCGTTTCCGGCACCGGGTCTTCGCCGTAAATCACAACCCGCTTTCTCCCCAACGAACGGCTGCATCTAACGTAATCCAAGATCATTTCTTTATCGCCGACCAGGCTCCGCTTCAACTTCGGCGAATCATCGGAGTTCTTCCCCACCGCCATGGCGAATTTAACCTCGTCTCTGTGAACCATGGATGAAAAGAAGAATTATAATAAATGAGTGTCCATAAAGCAACTGGGTTAAGCTTCTTCTTCGCCACCAAAAACCAACCTTCTAAAGCTTGCTTTCCAAATCCAGGTGGAAATTAAATATTCAACCCGAAACCAGAAAATCCCTCCGCAATCCGCTCCGCTTTATAAACGCAGGAAAAATGTAGCTTTTTAGGAACCCAGCTGCAAATTTCAGCGTAAATGTCTCTCGTTTCTCAGCTAAATCTTTACCATTCTTCGAAGTTCCAATGTAAAAGCATACGCAAAGAGTACACGTGGCGATATAACAGAGGTTCAACAAAAAAACGTGGTTGGGCAGAGTACTGACGTGGAGATTTCGTCGCTTCCCCTCTCAAACACGGTGCTTTATTATGCGTGGACTTGGATTGGGATATCTCTTACGCATCAGATTGCGCCACGTGTGCTGCTCTAAACAAGAAGGGTGTGGAGGTAGAGCCGTCAAACAAACCAGCTCACTCGGCCAGCTCGATTAGTTATCGAGTCGAGCCAGACTCAGACCAGAACAGTGCCGAGCCTGGCTCGCTCGAGCCTATCAGTCGAGCCCGAGCCGAGCTCGAAGGATGGGGCTCGCGAGCCTAACGAGTCAGGCTTGTCAGGCTCGACATCGTCGACCCTCGTTGTCGCCGCGCCTCGCCGTCTGTCACCTCGTCAGATCTCGTCGCCTCTCACCTCGTCGTCTCCTCTCGCATCATCGCAGATCGTCGTCTCGTCACAGTGGCGTTGAGACGGCGAGGGAGAGAGAGAGAGACTATTTTAGAAATAGTCAATAAAATGAAAATAAAATTTAAAATATTGCCTTGAAGTTTTGTTTATTTTTTCGTTTGTTTTAATTATGCATCTGAGATATAAAATAAATGGTTGTAAATTAATGCTTAATAAAATTGCACATAACTTAGGTTTTATTTCGGTTGCTACTCAACAATCATTAAAAATTGAACTTGCTAATTTATTTGCATCTTACCAATTAAAATATTGTGATACCCGATCATTTTCATCATCTCAAGTCGATTGTACTTATAGTGGTGGATCCGCGTTTTGAGACCCACTAAATGACGATTTGGAATCGATAAACGAGAAAGTTGATGGCGACGTTCATCGGCTTGGTTCCGATCAAACGAAACTAGATACGTATTTAGAGACGTGTTTTGAAATTTCTCGTGATAAGACCTTCAATATCTTGAGTTTGTAGAAAAATATTTCGGGATTGTATCCGATACTTTCAAAAATGACCTGTGATTTACTAACACCTCAAGTTTCAACTGTAGCTTTAGAGTCGGCTTTTAGTGCAGGTGGACGCGTTTACGACGATCGACGAGAGAGTCTTGCACCGGATCTCGTGGAAGCACTCATATACATGAAGGATTGGAGCGATGCCGTTACAAGAGAGCAACAACGAGATGATAAACTGAAGGAAGAATTCAAAAATTTAGAATTTTACGATTAGAATTTTTTGTACGACTATTTAAGTATTTTACATTTTTTTAAAGTTTATATATGTATTGAATATTAATGCACAAAATAATTATTTTAGTATAATGTTATTTAATATTTTAAAAAACTATAATGAATATTTTTTAAACTTTCGGTTACAACATAATATATCAAATTTCAGATGATTTATAATTATTATTTTTTAAATTTTTCATTACGCTCGAATGGTTCATTTCGTTTAAGCTTGGCTCGTTTTCGGCTCTATTAAGTTTGAGAATTGAGCTCGCTTGGGTCAAATAGTTTAACAAGCTGGAGCCAACTAACAATTCCACGTCATTTGGTTTTGACTGAGCCAAGAACATTAAACGACACGTCAAATGGGACCCACAGTTGTGTAACTGGTCTGTAACCACAAACTTGGTCAACAGTCAACTCATTGATTGGTGGCTTGGTCGAGTTTTTTTCTCTCACACCGCGCGGCGATTCCTCTCCCCGATTGTAGGCTCATCACTTTTGGTAGGTTGGATTTTGATTTTGTTTGATTGGGTGTCTATTCGGGTTCTGGTTGTAAGAAATGGAGGGTTCAACCAAAAATCAAGCATAAAAATCGAAAAAGCATAGATGAGCGTCGAGTGGAGTATAGAAATAATCAAGTGGGCCCAAGAACTGCCAACAGAGCTTCTTCTTCTTCGTCCTCACGCTGTCAACGTTCGATTCCTCCGCATTTCTCGACTTCTCAGGCATCAACAGAGAGACAACACGAACGACAATCAATTCCAGATTGAATATGAAGAGCTTGGTCGGGCTGGGGTTTTTGGGTTGAAAATAGAAAAGAAATGTAGTTATTTCATGGAATTACAATACATTTCCCAACCCGTATAAATTATAAAACAGACAAGCGATTCCCAACGACCGTTCAATCTTCCCAATGAATACGCCGGGAATCCCGGTAGCTATCCTCTCCCATCGAGCGATCGTCAACGGAGTGGAGACGCCCCTGACGCTCACCTCCGACGGCCTACTCCTGTGGTCGGAAGGTGGCTCCCGGTGTCTGACTGTGGAGAAGGAGGTCCTCGGGTTCTCGGCCGAACGACTAACGATTACAATCAGAGCCGTCGTCGAGGGCGGCGATGGGTTCCTGTGTTTCGTCAATAAAGGAGCGCTGGTGAGGAGGAGCTTCGTCTTCGAGCTTCTGTCTGAGGATTCGCTGAGGCTCTGGTGCGAGAAGCTTCGTCAATTCCTCAACGCTCTCGGTAATTTTATTTTTTACCTCTTTTTCTCTTCTGGGTTTACGCTGTTCTTTACAGTCGATCATGGAAGTCAAAAATTTATGAAAATTTTGGACAATCTGCTGCTCGTCCATGGCTGTCATATTTTACCCATCATTGTTCTTAGCTCAACTAGCTCCAATGGCTGAGTTCCTACAATATTTTCCTCGTCTTCTACTGTTCTTGTTCCAGGCCGACCAAAGAGCCTACTGGTTTTTGTTAATCTCGTTAGAAATGCATAATCGAGTTGAATTTGGATACAGGTACAGGAAATGGAATGGCCAAATCGCTTCTTGATTCGGTCGGTGATCCTTGCACAGTAGTTCACGCTCTTCTCGCTATTACTCGAGGTCGAAATCTAGTTTTCATCGATATGATTTCGGTTTTCTTTTGCTTGATATTCGTAATGTATTACAGGCCATACGCGTGCACTTGATGTCGCCACCATATCTCAAGGGGAGACTCAATTTTTCAGTGTCTTAATGCTTGCATGGGGTATTGAAACATTTTTCTTATATTATAATCGAACTAATCTTAACTTTTTAGCATACCCTCTTAACTTATCTTCTGATGTGTCAAGTTTTGATTGGTTGAATTAAAGTATTTATAATGTATCTTAATTAAAATAATTGTATCAATCAAAACTCGACAATATATGTTAAGAGAGTATGATAATAAGACTTACCATATCAACTGCCTTTCCGGCCGTTTATCTCAAAAGTACCCGGTTTCAGGTTTGATTGCTGATGTGGACATTGAATCGGAGAAGTTCAGATGGATGGGAAGCGCTCGGATTGATTTCTATGTATGTTTTTACAATTTTATATCGCTATGAAACCGAAATATGCGTGTTCAATCATTTTTAATTTGTCAAGGCTCTTCAAAGGATTCTAAATTTGAGGCTGTACCAAGGCCGGATTTCTTTTGTGCCTGCGCCAGGATTTGAAACTCACGGAGAGCCGACTAACTACGCAGGTGAATCGACAAGCAATGCTGAGCTGGCAAGCGACAAAAAAAGAGGCTATCGATATCCCCATAACAAGTCGGAGAATTTAGAATGGAGAACAATTGATGGACCATTTGTTTCTGTTTGGCTCCATAATGTTCCTTGGGGCGGAGAAGATACCATGGCAGCGCCCGATGCCAAGGTGAGGTTTCGATTATTCTTGTTCGATGTTCGGTTTTTCGTTTTGATTTATTCTAACTGGAGAAACCTCCGCCAATGTTAAATTAACTCGGGTTTGTGCGACGATTTGCAGTTCTCGGACGGATATTTGGACCTGATTCTCATCAGGGATTGGCCAAGATTGGCTTTGCTATCTCTGATGACAGAGTTAGGCAAAGGAAATCATGTGAAATCTCCATTTGTGACATACATCAAGGTTAGAATTTATTAAAATTTCACTCATTTTGCCAGCTTTAGATTAAACTTTTAAATATAAACTCGATTTCGAATCGCAATGTGGCGTTTCTTCAGGTGAAATCGTTTAGTTTGGAACCCGGTCCTCGTGTCGAGGAACCGTCGATGGAGGGAATTATAGATTGCGATGGTGAGGTCTTGGCGTGGGGAAAAGGGACGGAATGCGGCGATCGGACGGCCCTCATGGTGTATGATAAACTCGAGATTAGAGTTCATCAAGGGCTGGCCACCTTATTTTCCCCAGTGTAGAATCAAAGGTAACTTCAGTTGGGTGGCTCTAATTTCATGTTTTTATTCAAATTGTTGATTCTTGTTATTATTTTTTTTAGAGAAATAAGGAAGGTTTCGAGGATAGATGGTGTGACAATGATCTATCTACTGTCTTGTTTTTTTCTTTCTTGAATTTTGTATTCTTTTGCTATCGTAAGAACGTGGTTTTTACAACCGAACCGATAATTAGAGTCAGATTTGTTCAAGCCCGGCTCGGACATAGCTCAGTTGGTTCAGAGATAGCAGACTGTGTACAAGAGCCTAGGTTCGACGCCTGTGCTTTTTTAGTTTGAGAGTTGTTACCTCCAATGTTGAGGTAGCTCCTTGGGACATCAGGTTAAGACCTCTCATCTCTGGGCCGCTGAGTCACAGTGATTAACCTCTTCACATGTTGTCGGGCCGGGGTGTGGGGACGAAAGATTTCGTCTTTTGGGTACAAGAATCAGATTTGTTCAAAATTCAAATTGTCCTAAAAAATGTAGTTCATGGTTCAACGGTTCAACCACAATTTTGAGGACAAATCGACCAAAATCCAATTAAATTCATGCAAAAAATGAATAAGATTTTACAGAAATTCAAGTCCAAAATCTGTCTAAAATTCAAAATTGAAATATAATAAAAATATCATAATTTTTTTGAGCTTTAACGTCACACATTCATCCCCCTCCCCCTCTCACAATCACAACCCAATTTTTAAAAAGTCAACCGATATTTGATCGGGAAAGTAGACGGCATTTGGACTAAGTATTCAATACAGCAAGAGCATGCTTCTTTGTAGCTTAATTTAGCCATGGTATTGTAGAGAGAGAGTGAGAGAGAGATATTTGTGATCGAACATTAGAATTTTACTAATTAAAACAAGGAGTTAAGTCCATCGACTAAAAACTCTTAAACACACCTCTCTCGTCATCAACAGACGCCATGGAAGATGCAGCTCCAACCCAACCCAAAACTTGAGAAGAAATAACACCGATTCCGGCCAGATCTTCCAATGACCTTCTGATCAAAACCCAACAACCAGGCAACCAATTAAAAACTCTACCAAGATGAACGATCTCTTCTCCGGCTTGTTCAAGAAATATGCAGACCTGAAGCAGCAGGCCCACCTAGACGGCATGGAGGCCGGCAATGAGAGCATGAATCTCGACAAGTTCTTCGACGACATCAACAATGTCAAGGAAGACATGAAACAAGTCGAAAAGCTCTACAAGAAACTTCAGGACACAAACGAGGAATGCAAAGGCGCCCACAATGCTAAAACCGTGAAAGAATTAAGAGCAAGAATGGATCAAGACACAAGCCAGGTTTTGAAAAGAGTCAAAATGATCAAAGCAAAGCTCGAGGCTCTCGAGCGATCGAACGCAGCCCATCGAAGCCTTCCTGGGTGCGGGCCGGGCTCATCTGCAGACAGAACAAGAACCTCCGTTGTTAGTGGACTAGGGAAGAAACTAAAGGACATAATGGATGATTTTCAGAGCCTAAGAAGTAGAATGAATGCAGAATATAAGGAAACAGTTGAACGCAGGTATTTCACAATCACAGGGGAGAAGGCAAACGAAGAAACGATTGAAAATCTAATCTCAAGTGGAGAAAGCGAGAATTTTCTGCAGAAAGCATTTCAAAAACAGGGTAGATGTTAGGATCGGATTCAGGTTGCTTACCCTGAGATCGGGTAACCATCCCTCTTCCGTTCATAGGAAAGACTAAACAAAGAAAATAAGAAAATACTGAATAATTGCTTCCTTCACCCCTGGGGGCTAGGGTTCTTAAATAGAAAACTACAAACCTGACTTCCAAATACGAAATGACCAAAACGCCCAACAAACTAAAGGGAAAACTAATTAAAAGAAATAAGACAATAATTAAGAAAACAGGTTAATGCTAGACTCGTCTAACATATTGTTTTCCTACGAAAGCGTCTATAACAGTAGAGGCCAAATAATGGACACCATATCAGAAATACAAGAAAGACACGATGCAGTAAAGGAGATAGAGAAGAACCTCATTGAGCTTCATCAGATATTTCTTGACATGGCTGCTCTGGTCGAGACTCAAGGGCATCAACTCAACGACATAGAGAGTCATGTTGCACATGCAAATTCGTTTGTCCGGCGTGGGACCGAGCAGCTTCAAGAGGCAAGAGAAAGTCAGAAGAGTTCAAGGAAATGGACATGCATTGCCATAGATCTTGGTGCAGTTCTTGTTGCTTTTCTTCTCTATCCACTTTTGTCATCCATTTTGCCTCACCTGATGTAGGAAATGGAACACTTTTGCTCGTGGAGATTGGACATTGTCTACTTTTGAGTCCTGTAAAGAAGAGATAAACCCCGAAAACATCTTTAAACGTTTGTCTCATGGAAATCAGACAAATCAGAGACATACAAGGTTGTATGCTGCACAAATGGAAGATGTTTTAATTTTTAAAGATCGAACAAAGAGTTGAAATTGTTATTCTGCAATAGGGTCAGGCTAGAATTTTACTTTCAATTTCAAAATCCATCGGAAAAAAACTTCATAAAATTTATGGTCTGATGTGTAGAACAGATTCATTACATTATGATCAGAACCAATATGAATATGGAGGCTTCACTGTAATAGATTTGTTGCCATGCAGCAGAACAGTTGTTCAATAAAAAAACATGATAAATTAAACAAATACTATCCATGCAATCTCGAAGCAACTCGAAAAAGCAGTTCAACATTTATGATTTCCAAGTCCAAATCAGATCGAAAGGAGAAAGGAAGGCTACAAACCTGAATTCAGATTCCAGTGGAGCCATCAGCAGTTGTACTGTCTTGCGACTTGTCTGCATATCTCCATTTTTGTCCAACTATCTATTCTGAGGATACAGCCTCATAGCTAGTGGATAATGGGTCATTCTTTCTTGAAGATTCTTTGAAATTTCTTTCCCTTACTAATCCCAATTTGGACTCAGCATTCTAAAGAAAAAATAGCAATGAAAGCTCACATTCAAAAGATTATAATGGAAGAGTTGGAGAACCTTGTTCTAAATCACAACTCTAAGATGACCAACTTGAAAGAGAAAGCCTCCAACCACCTATAGACTATACTCTTGCCTGTATAAGAATCAAACTCGTGAAATCAAGAACCTACACAACAGCTTCTATCAACCTGCTAAACATATAGAAACTGGGAAATATTGCTGCAAGAAAAAAGATAGTTCTGATCGATGAGAAATAAGATATCAAATTATATACTCATAAAATGTGACCATTGGTCATCTATTCATGTCACAATATATCCCCAATATGCAATCAGCAAAACCAGTAACCTGTTTCAGATCAGTTTGAGATCCAACAGACCCACCAATAGACAAGATACTATCTCCAAATTACAACTCAAAAAAAGAAATAAAGAGACGCATAACAAACTCATTTACAAGCTTATCATAATTATTTTTTGATCCGTAAAGCTTAATATACTCAACTAAGTACCAGAAATGGGTAAAGCTGCTATGAATGAATTACAGGAGGACTCCAGTCAAAATGAAACAGTCATGCTTGCTGTGCGGTCAATTCATCGGCTTTCCTCATCTTTGAAAGCATAGAAATCCATTCCTTCATCTTTGTCTTCCCCTCAAAATTAGAGGGCAGTGATGCAGAGACGTCTGAAAGAAGGGGGCAGACATGATCAACAGCGACCATATTCAACTTCATGAATCTACAGCCATTACGAAATTTTGCACACATTCTGCTACAATGGCCGTTGAGGTGGTGGCCGAGGCAGCCGACGCAACCCGATGCTCCACTGTAGTAGGCACACACAAGGTCAAAAAGCGATTCAGTACAGTAGGGCCGTCCATCTTGTGAGTGTCTGCAAAGCGCTCGATGCAGGGAACTGTGTCTTTCAGCGTGGAAGCTAAGGTTTTGAAGTGGGCAATAAGTTTGAAGCATTTGGTTTCATATTCTGAGGAGATTATATCACGGATGTAAACTTTTACCAGCTTCTCCGTAGCCTTTATCATGGGGTAGAGTTCAGCAAAATTTTCATAAATTTCTCTCTCGCCCTTGTGGTGCCAAAGCTTGACCTCCATTTGGGCATACTCCACTTTGGTAGATTGACAGTCAAATAGAAAGAGTCTGGTGAGAGGATTGGAGAAGAGAACGGGACACGCGCAAAGAAAAGAGCCTACCTAACTGAAAAGAAAACAAGATCAATGGGAGCTGCATAAGGAACAAATCATCCAATCATTCTCAAAAACTAATCATTAATAGCTAACAGAACAACGATAAAAAAAGACATCTAAGCTTGGTTTGGTCGCCAGAAAAAGGAAGCAAACAAAAAGATACAGCTTTGATGCCCTAATTTTACTCGACTTCTACCATTCAGTATTAATCAACGGACGAAAAGTTGGATTGATCGGCCATTTCATGATCAATAAAATGAATATAAAGGATCGTGGTTTCGTTCACACAAGTTTCCGCAGTTTTCTAAGGAAACGAGAGAAAACTTACAGATCAAAATCCACCAAAATCAAACAAAGAACAGAAAGGAATTGAATAAAACCATATTTTTGGCATAATCTTCCGAAGTTGCTCTTGTGGTATCTGATACGAGTCTCCTATTTCTAAGCTGCTAATTTAACCGCGATTACATGGGCGAAAGATTTTGAATTTTTTGTTACAAGATTAAGGTTTCGAGAGAGAGAGAGAGAGACTTACGGGAACTGAAACGCGGCTCTGAATCCTGCAAAAGTAAGCGTGTCGGAGAAAGAGACTGAAGAAGAGAACAGCTAGTCAGCTACCTACGGAGGGAGAGAGAGAGATTGCGTGTGGGCAGGCTCATAATATTATTGCTGCTTACGCTATTTGCATGCAGCAGTTGGAATTATGGCCTTTACCCGTGCTTCCATTGGCTGACCAAGTGAGCATCCATCACCCCTCGTGTACCTGCCCTCCTGCCCCTCACCCTACTTAAAAATTGGAAATATGATCCTTACCAACGAGGGGACTGAGGACTAATTTTATCTCAAAATGTAAATAGAATTGAAATTTGACGTTTTAAATTTTTATAATCGGTATCGAAATCGACAGTTTTAGTTTCGTTCTAATTTTAATCTGTTTTTTATTTTATATTTTAAAAAAATAAAATATAACAAAAAATATAATTTTTATTATATTGAGTCAAATTTTAAGTAATTAGTAGAGTTTCATTAGAGTTTTGGGTCGAGTTTTATTTGATTTTTAAACTTTTTTGACTCATATTCCTAGTTACAGTTTTACAGTTTTTTACTCTTAAAAACTAGCGTCTGCCCATCAATAACAGTTTTTTAAAAATCATAACCAAGACTGAATTAAAACCAACGATTCTAGTTCAAGTCACGGTTCCAGCTTAGTTTTGTTCACTCCTGTTACAAATAACTATTTATCACAATAATAACCTTTTCATGTCCTTTCGCTACATTATCATTTATTTTGAATTATGAAAAAAACTCTCAAACTAAGTTACGAGATCCATTTGTCAATCATGCTCAAACACAAACACGACTCTCACAGCTGTCATTGGTCTCAAATTTATAGAAATTGACATGATGACGAGAGTCAGTTAACCGACCGAACCTACACAATTGAACTTGAATCAAGGTGAAATTATTAGCCAACTTGATTATCGACCCGAATCATGCAAACTAAAACCTAATGTGCCTGAATTTTCGATGGTAATGCAAGGTTCATTATAGTTATCCAATGGGTATGAATTTTTAGCTTTTACATGACCAAATGTAAGTAGAACATGAGAATGTGTGTTTTGCTAGAAAGACAACGTGAAAATACGTGTAAAAAATGTTTCTTTGTCTTTAATTCCTATTTCCCTCGATAAAATTTTCCGATTGGGCCGTTGGATCATGTTGATGGTGATGATCCAAGATCAAAAAGCCCAATTGAGATTGGTTTGAGGGTCTAGGTCAATGGACTATGAGCCCATTCGTACGGGATCGTTCCCTTTCGTTTCTATCCCACGAATCAAATTGGGCCCGACTTTCCGTTCGCTCTCATTCTGGTTCAGGTTTTAGTAACTCTAGGGCTTCTCAGATCTAAAGTTCTTCCATGTCGATTTAACGAGTGTGATTCTCGACGACCGGAATTGCTATCGAGGCTTGGTTTTGAGTTTTAGGGAAGGTTTTTCGGCTGCTTCAACAGTTGCGACTCTAATTCTCCCATGTCGATTTCGCAAGAGTTGTATCCATCTCAGGATGATCTCCTCTACGAAGAAGAGCTTCTGCGAAATCCTTTTAGTTTGAAGCTATGGTGGCGTTACCTCATTGCCCGAGCTGAAGCACCGTTCAAGAAGCGATTTATCATTTATGAACGTGCCCTGAAGGCCCTTCCTGGTAGCTACAAGCTATGGCACGCGTATCTCCGGGAACGGCTCGACCTCGTTCGAAACCTGCCTATTACTCACTCACAGTTTGAGACCTTGAACAATACATTTGAAAGAGCTCTCGTTACGATGCACAAGATGCCGCGAATTTGGATTATGTACTTGCAGACCTTGACAGAGCAGAGATTGGTGACTCGAACGAGGAGAACTTTCGACCATGCTCTCTGTGCTCTTCCAGTTACTCAGCACGATCGTATTTGGGAGCCTTACCTTGTGTTTGTTAGCCAAAGGGGTGTCCCGATTGAGACTTCCCTTCGTGTTTATCGAAGGTATTTGAAATATGATCCAAGTCATATTGAAGACTTCATAGAGTTTTTGGTAAATTCGAGTCTTTGGCAAGAGGCCTCAGAGAGGTTGGCTTCGGTGTTGAATGATGATCAATTTTATTCAATAAAAGGTAAGACCAAGCACAGATTGTGGCTAGAACTATGTGATTTACTTACTAGGCATGCCACTGAGGTTTCAGGCCTGAATGTGGATGCAATAATTAGGGGTGGGGTACGCAAATTTACTGACGAGGTGGGGCGGCTGTGGACATCACTTGCTGAATATTACATTAGAAGGAATTTACACGAGAAGGCTAGAGATGTATTTGAGGAGGGTATGACAAGTGTAGTTACAGTTAGAGATTTTAGTGTGATATTTGATTCATTTTCTCAGTTTGAGGAGAGTATGCTTGCTCACAAGATGGAGAATATGGATTCTAGTGACGATGAAGAAGAAGTTGGAGAAGAAAATGGTATTGAGGAAGAGGATGTACGATTGGATGTTGATTCATCTGTTGCTAAGTTTGAGAAAATGATTCTTCACGGGTTCTGGTTGCATGAAGATAAAGATGTAGATTTGAGGCTTGCCAGATTAGACCACCTTATGGATAGAAGACCTGAATTAGCTAATAGTGTTCTCTTGCGTCAAAATCCTCATAATGTAGAGCAGTGGCACCGTCGAGTGAAGTTGTTTGAAGGCAATCCTGCCAAGCAGATTCTAACATACACTGAGGCAGTGCGGACTGTCGATCCCATGAAGGCAGTGGGGAAGCCTCATACGTTATGGGTTGCTTTTGCTAAGTTGTACGAAACCCATGGTGATCTAACAAATGCAAGAGTTATTTTTGACAAAGCTGTGCAAGTGAACTACAAGGCTGTAGATAACTTGGCAAGCGTTTGGTGTGAGTGGGCTGAAATAGAACTTAAGCACAAGAATTTTAAGGGAGCTTTGGAACTGATGAGAAGAGCAACAGCAGAACCATCAGTTGAAGTTAAACGCAGAGGTATCTGTCACAAAATCTGTCTTGGCTATTGTTTCTTAGTTACTTGAAATAATTTAGAGTGGGTGTGCCTCTCTTTCATTTTGTAATTCGGATGAATGGTCAGTTAGGAATTCTCGATGTTAGATTCACTAGAAACGACTATTCAACACTTGCACATGACATGACACTCTTAGTTAATAAAACAATAAAAATAGTTAGCAAAACCATTTCCCCACTATCCACTATTAAGTTCTTATTTCAAACTAGAAACCAATTTTCGTTCAAAATACCTAGAACTACCAATATCATGCACTGATTTTTTCTTTTCTAAGTGATTTCATATTTTTAATGAAAATTGAATTTCTCTCATTACATTATCTTAAACAAGTAACTGATGAGTTAACAGCCTATAGCAGCTCATTTATTTGTTACAAGATAACACATCTTTTTTTTTTCAGGTTTTCAAGTTATTTTGATGAAAAAATAGAGATATTAGTAATTGTGGTATGAAAATAGATATACCTATTTATGCAATTTTATATGGCCATCCAATTTTTGGAATAGATAGGTGGTAGGGGATATCTAATTGGTTGACTGCTTGGAGGTTGCTCTTCTACTTGTTGAGTGATGATGGGTTTTAAACTTGTTGATAAGTAAACACTGTTAATTTACTCATTTCAATATGCTTGTTATTTTAATAATATAAATAACAATAGTAATAATGAAAACGCATATGGTTCCTAAGTTACAAGAAAGATTTTCTGAAAAGAAACTAAGAATTTTTTGTGGGATTACTATGAACCTTGCACTTTTTCTTGTCATTTGCAGTGGCTTCTGAAGGTAAGGAACCTGTACAGATAAAGCTGCACAAATCCTTGAGACTGTGGACCTTCTATGTGGATCTAGAAGAGAGCTTGGGCTCCTTGGAGTCCACTAGGGCAGTATATGAGAGAATATTGGATTTGAAGATTGCCACACCTCAAATAATTATAAATTATTCGTTGCTTCTAGAGGTAAGTCCTTCTGTTCTTTTTACAATTAAGCAGATGTGTATTAGTAAAGACTAAAGAGTATGTACAAAAAAGGGTGTTAAGAAACTGATGAGAAATACATAACACCGTTCTTTCAATGATGAAATTAATATAATCTATTGGTCTATCTACCATAAAAGATTCTGAAGGAAGACTGGGTTAACAAATTTTCCTATTTCTTGCATTAAGCAATGAGGACAAGTTTCATTGTATCAACCAACATAATCTTCACCCACAATAATAGGTCATGCATTGTATGAAAATGCAACAAAAGATGGATGATCATATTCCAATGACTAAAATGCCCCTTTTATTAATGATTAATGAATTTAACACTTGATAATGCAGGAACACAAGTATTTTGAAGATGCATTCAAGGTGTATGAAAGAGGTGTCAAAATATTTAAATACCCTCATGTTAAAGATATATGGGTAACATATCTATCAAAATTTGTTAAGAGATATGGGAAAGCAAAACTGGAGCGTGCAAGAGAGCTGTTCGAGCATGCTGTTGGAACGGTATGTATATGTTCTTTTAATTGAACTTTGAAGTAACTCCTTGCTTGTTATTGAGGGAATAAAGATGTCATGGGAGATGTATCATCTATTTAATATTTTATTGATTACGTGCTTATTATATTATCAGTGATTGGATATTGACAGGAAGGTAAACTCATTGTCTAGATTCATTTATTGAAGAAGTTACTTGGGTTTCTCGTGCTAAAGTGTTTTTAGTTCAGAAAATGCATCGGAGATCCATTCTAAATTATCCTTATTTATACCATATCGTCATATTTTGGATAATTTGCATTTCTTTGTTGTGACACGTCTATCTTAAATGTGTTTAAATGTACTGTTATGGTTACTGGATCCCTTTTCACTTTTACTTGTCAGGCGCCAGCAGAAGCAGTTAAACCTTTGTACCTCCAATATGCAAAGTTTGAAGAAGATAATGGTTTGGCAAAGAGAGCTATGAAAGTTTATGACCTTGCAACAAAGGCTGTTCCAAACAATGAGAAGCTGAGCATGTACGAGATCTATATTGCTCGTGCAGCCGAAATATTTGGTGTTCCGAAAACAAGAGAAATATATGAGCAGGCTATTGAATCCGGACTTCCAGACAAGGATGTGAAGACCATGTGCTTGAAGTATTCTGAACTTGAAAAAAGTTTGGGAGAGATCGATCGGGCTCGCGGAATTTATATATTTGCATCCCAGTTTGCAGATCCTCGCTCTGATGCAGAATTTTGGAATAAGTGGCATGAATTCGAGGTTCAGCATGGAAATGAGGATACTTTTAGAGAAATGCTCCGAATCAAACGCAGTGTTTCTGCTAGCTATAGCCAGGTAGATTCTTCTTGTTGGTTTGGTTTGTTTTTTGCTTTACGATTTCTTATATCTTTTCTATTAAATGTTCATAGATTACAAATTTCATGAATGTCTTCTGATTCATCAATCCCTCGTGTCCTTCAGACGCATTTTATTCTTCCGGAGTATCTGATGCAAAAGGATCAGAGCTTGAACCTCGACGAGGCAAAAGACAAATTGAAGCAGGCTGGGATCACAGAAGATGAAATGGCTGCTCTCGAGAGGCAATTAGCTCCAGCAATCGAAGCAGGAGCCAATGACAACTCCCGGAAAGTAGGGTTTGTGAGTGCAGGAGTAGAGTCACAGGCCGAGGGAGGATTAAAAACTTCAGTAAATCATGAAGATATTGAATTGCCAGAAGAAAGTGACTCAGAAGACGAAGACAAAGTCGAAATCGCTCAAAAAGATGTTCCATCTGCAGTTTTCGGGGGCCTGGTTGGAAAACGAGATCAGGCCGAGAAGGATGAGAAGGGCGAGGAGCTTAAGGAAGAAAACAACAATCTTCTGGGTGCTCTCGAGCGAATAAAAAGGCAAAAACGAACGTGATTTTGTCTTCTCAGAAAGCAGTCCGATCCCAGATCTATCGGCAAATCCTTAAAGCGTGAGCTTGTTCCACACATTGTCACTATATCTAAAATCGTTCATAGTTGTGCCTTGACCAATTTATTCAGAAAAGCTTAATGTTATTTGCTATCCAGAACACGAAGAACAGCAAATTAAGTGCATAGTTTGAAGGTTACTTTCATCAGGGGAGAAGCAGTATCTTCCCGATATGCTCGCTGCTCTCCAAAAGCCGGTGAGCCTCGGCTGCTTCTCTCATCGGAAAATATTTGTAGACAACTGGCTTCACCTTCCCATCTCTAATTGCAGGCCATACATTCTTCTCTACTTCACTCACAATTGCAGCTTTATTTTCTGCTTTTCTGTATCGCAGTCCCGCGGCTGTGCAAACATTGGCGTTATTTTATGTTGATTTATGATTTTCGAGGGCACCCTCTTTGCGAAACCCCGAAAAATGCAGGATAGACACGGTTTTATTCAAAGTTTTGTGGGAAGTGGGAAGGTACCTTGTACGGTGAGGCGTTTTGAAAGTAAACTCGGGATGTTTAATTCCGTGGTGGCTCCCCCCATAGTTCCGATAATGAAAAGCCGACCGTCGTAGTTTAGACTTTCAATGTTTCGCTTGAAGTACGAAGCCCCGAGACTGTCGAGAATGACATCAACACCTGTCGATGAACATACTTGTGTGATTCATTTAAAGATAGAACTTGAGAAACACGGTTTTTTTAGAGAAACATGGTTTGATGCAGCGATGAAGAGTGGACCTTTTCCGCTCGTTTCTTCTTTCACTCGTGCGACAAAATTCTCGGTTTTGTAATTGATGCACACGTCGGCTCCGAGATCCTTGCAAACAGCTAGTTTCTCTTCGCTTCCTGTCAAACCATTTCGAATTCTGTATGAGAGAAACAATACTCGAAAATGTGAACTTGAGCAGACAATTGAAGCTTGACCTGCTGTGACAAAAACCTTTGCTCCTATGAACTTGGCTATCTGAATTGCAAATGTTCCAATCCCACTTGATCCTCCATGGACCTGAAACTCAACTAACACAGTCACCATATGAATTGATGAAAGATTAAGATTTCAATTTGGGTGATAGCATTTTTAATGTTCTTTCTTCGACAAAAGTTGCCACCGTGAACTGAAAAATGAGAACAAAATTCCCACCAGAAATGTTTCTCCGGCGGACAGCCGACTCATCATAAACACGGTTGACCAAACGGTGCAAGCCACCTCCGGCAGACTAGCAGCATCCTTCAGAGAAACGCCGGCAGGAATCGGAAGAATTTGTCCGGCCGGCACGGCCACTTTTTCTGCATACCCTCCTCCACTAAGAAGAGCACAGACCTGCCCATTAATAAGTTCTAAATAAAGATCTAAAAATTTTCTTGGTTCGTGTAAAAAAACTAGACACAATCTGATTTGACCTATTTAGCTCGTAATTTAGATAATTTTTCATCGCACAATCCAGCATAAAAAAGAAATTTCCGACGCAATTCAAAATCAACCTGATCCCCAAATTTCCAGCCGGAAACGTCTTTTCCGACGGCTTCAATGGTTCCCGAGCACTCGAGACCCAGATAGGGGCTTGAGCCCGGCGGCGGTGGATATAACCCTTTCCGCTGAAGGGTGTCGGCTCGGTTAAGGGCGGTGGCCTCGACTTTGATCAAGACCTCATCGTGGTTGAGCCGAGGATCCTCAACTTCTTGCAGACGAAGCGCTTCTGGGCCGCCTGGAGTGTCTACTACTACAGCCTTCATCGTATTACTCGAAGATTCGTTCCCAAGCTTTCAATTTGATCGAAGCAGAAACTGATTTTCTCTCCGAGGATGAGTTTCTTCCAATTTTTTTAACTCATTTCTCGACCGTACATGAATCCGATTTCCATGGGACGACAGTTGGAATTTATTCATCCCATTTCTCATTTATTCAGAGGAAATAATAATTTAATTTAATTTCTCAAATATTAGATTATTGAAACATGTTAAATATCAATTTATTTCCTAAATATAATTATAATTAAGGCATATATTGCAAATTATAAAAATATTTTATTCAACACATTTAATCAATTAATAATGATAAAAAAAAATTAAATGTTATAATTTTATAAAAATTCATATTAGAGGTTAAAAATAATAAAATTTATTAATTAAATTAACAGACGTACAAAAATGAACGAAAAGAATTCAGAAATTGTGGGCCAACGTGGATATTGAAAGCCCAAAAGACAGTTTGGAGAGGCCCATTTGAAATGTCGGTTCCAGCTTCAATCGGATCGGCCATTGAAACGATTTCTTGGATACTGAGAGCTCCATCAACTAGGGTAGCGTTTTTTCAATTCAAGTGCAGGGATGGGTGGATCTGGGCACTGGTTTTCTGGTTTGCATTCGTAGGATTTCGGGATGGGAAATTATCACCTGTTCCTGGGATCTACGAAGATAGAAGAAGACACTAGACTCTTCGTGGAGCAAAGCTCCGGCGGTTTGGAACGTTATCATTGACAGAGGGTACAACAAAAGAAGAAGAATCAAACAAAACGGTAAAATCTCGTACAGATTATGAAACACGATCAACACCGGAAAAAAGGGGATGTCTGAGATCATATACAATCTATGTTCGTAGCTCGAGCTCGGAAGATTGGGTGCTCACATGGCGGCCCGGAAAGCTCCTCTGGCGGCTTCTTGCTTCATCTGAGCTGCTTTGCCACTCCCTCTGAAGTACATGTACACTTGCTGGCATGGGAATAAAGGAATATATCAATAATTTGAAGTAAATAGAAGAGAGTGTTAAGTTTTTATGGAGATCTGTACAAAAGTTATAAAAATCACCTGTATAACCCAGATGCTGAGCACTGTCTCGAGGCAGAAGAGACCGAATCCGACGAAGTAGAAGATCTACATCAA
This sequence comes from Begonia fuchsioides, assembly GCA_003255005.1. Taxonomy (NCBI): domain Eukaryota; kingdom Viridiplantae; phylum Streptophyta; class Magnoliopsida; order Cucurbitales; family Begoniaceae; genus Begonia; species Begonia fuchsioides. The sequence goes on from QAOC01021264.1 coordinate 471,427, forward strand.
AGAGAGAGAGAGAGAGAGTGTGTGTTGAAAACATGCTCTGAAAACATTAGAAGATTACGAGATGATGGAAGAATGGAGTCATACCCCGACCAGGATATGCTGGCCGATAAGATCGATAGCAGGGAGAATTCCGCTGTTTACGAAAGGAGAAAAATCTAAGAGCTCACGAGCAGCGAAGAAAGAGAGATAACATAAACAGTTGCTCGAATTTAACAGCTTACGCCAGAGATTTTCCTTTGAAAACGACGGGAGGAGCAACGGCAGCGAAGATGCAAAAACCGATATGGAGCTGTCGAAGAGACGCAAAAAGGTGGATCTTCATGTACTTCGATAACAGGCTTTAATCGAGGAAATGAAAATCAAACTTACCAAATAAAACATGAAAAACCATCCGTATTTCATAGCACTTTCAGTTCTGAAATTTCGCAAAGGAATCTTTGGATCAAAATCGGCAAAATCAGTCAACAACTCCACAAAAGAACAAGTAGAGTTGAAAAGATCAAACGCGAGTGGAGTACCTGAAGGCTCGATAAAGAGGGCGATACCACAAGACATATCCTCCGGGGACCCCAGATATGAAGTAGATGAGGGATAGAAACCAGATTTTCACCCCTATAATTCCAACATATTAACCATGTCAACTGACATAAATTATAGAACTAAAGCAAAAGATTGATTCTATCCTCACCTTCCCCTTTAATCCATGCTGTAGTCACTGCAATTATATTCCAAAGAAGGCACAGTGACAGTCCTGCACCCAAGTTGAACGCCATTAAAACTATTAAGAATGGAAATAATATAATATTTTAAGAGAATTTTAAGAAATAATTATATTTTAAACTAGAAGTAGTTTCTATTTAAAAGGAAGATAGTTTCAAGTTGTAGGGGGTGAGAGAAAATGGAGAGGATGACAGATCATCGAATCTCTGTCAGTAAGGAATAGCAGATTCTTGAATTTCTATTAAATTGTTACAGTTTATGTGTATAAATATAAAACTATATGTGTTAATCTTTATGTGGGTCTATTTATCACAATTCGTCTCGATTCCTAACAAAAGCATAATCTGTGACATCGATGAACTAATTCGGGAGAAGGTAGACTTACCTAGAAATGTTGTAAAGGCAACATACTGCAGCTTTTGCAGATGAATAGGTATCTCATTTGCAATGTCGTGATGGATTATTGGGAAAAAAGGCGGCCAATTTTTCTCCTCGATTACTACTCCGGCTGAGGAACAAAGGGAAGAACTGAGATCATTTTTACCTAAATGAGTAGAAGCTAGACAACACGAACAATGGTATTTTTGGAAAAATCGAGGAAATGTGGTTTCTAATTCGATGAAAATTACCTCGTGCTGCAGCATCTTCTCTCCGTTTTACTTCCTGCGAAGAAAAAACAATAGTCAATGATTAAAAGTGTACAACTCAATTATCCATAATAGACTCTGACTCAGATCATTTGTATTTTCAATAGATCATTCGAATAAATAACTTGATTTTCTGATGGGTGATATACCTGCTCGCGCCTCTTCAATTCAGCCTCTTTAGCTTGAAGTTCTTTCTCTTTCTTTTTCAAATCCTACACAACAAAGACCGAATAACTAGTGAAACCCAAAAATGATCGAGAATTTAAGGTGAAAAAACAAGAAATCGGGATCTTACCGAATTGGAGTCCAGTGGTATATCGACAGTACCACGACGGTAATCAACAGGTTCTGGAGGAAGTGGTGAAAGCCTAGAGTTTGCAGGAGCAACACCTTGGTTCTGAAAATTTGGACGTATAAAGACGATGAAAGACTCAATCAAAGCTCTTCAATAAACAAGATCTTAACGATTTCCCTGAAGTTCCAATTACTTCGAACTATTTAAAAGATTAAGCAGTAAGGTGTCAAAAATACTAATCTGAATTTGCTATTTGTGCCAAGGAGTAAGAAATGGGTTAATTATTCAGATGAATCCAGCAATAAATCAAACTACGGAAGCTAATGCGAAGATAAATTTCAGGCGTAAGAGAAGCAGAATCATCGACTGAGAAACCAAACAACAAATTACAGAGTACCCAGCAGAACAGAAGGGAAATCTTCTCGACTTAAGACCTAAATCGAAGACAAGTGAAACATCGAGAAAATTAACTCACAGAAAAGGGGTTGACTTCCTCTTCGTCGAAAGGGTTTCTGTCATACCGGCCAGCCATGAGAACGAATCTGAGAAAAACCGACTTCGAAATCTAAGATCTGGGTCTGGACTAATCCAGCGAGAAAAGGGTCTGTAGAGTAAAACAAAACCCAAGTTCAAAATTCGAAACTTCTTTTGCACGATTTCACACACTGAAAAGCGGTTCTGGAGAGAGAAAATCCTTACTAGACACGAAATGATGTCCAACTCATCTTCTTTACTCTCTTGTTCCCAATCCGCCACCGCGAATTTACAAATTCAATTTAAAACAAGCAAGACAACTAATTCGTTAAGAAAAATGTAAAATCTGTCATCGAATCATATCATCGGGGAACCAATTTATCATCTTTTACAACTTGTTCTCTTTTTTGCAAGACAACAAAAAAAGAGCTTTCGTAGAACCATCGTCTACGTTCATTCGTGTCTTTTTTATTTTATTTTTAAGCATAATTAATGTAGCCACTTATCATTCTGCGACATAGTAGTTAACTACGATATTGAATAACCCCATCAACAATCAAAGGATTCCTTTTGGTAGACTGTAGCCAAAAGGGTCTCGGAAACTTCAATTACAACCCAAAAAACAGAACTTTTGAGAGCAGTTCATCCAGTCATACTTTAAAAAACTGTTTTGAGAAACAAGCTGAGTAACACGGAGCATTTCTTTCGAGAATGTTTTACACTGAGATGTCGATAAACTAAACATAATGGCGGAATCTCTAACCTCCAAACTTTGTCTTTTACAAGTTGGGGTATGTAGAAAAATCTTCCTGGACTTCCTCGAAAAGCTTTCTTTTCTTCCCTTTTCTTTGCTCTGCATTTTTCATGACTATAATTTTCAGTGAAGGAGGGAAACTGCCTTCATAGCTAAATGTTGGTGGAATGATTTCATGACAAGGTTTCTGAGAAGCAGAGCAGCTTTATGTTCGTCCATGGTGATTGAATAGAAGACCAGGGCGTTGTTCACTAGCAGAAGAAGATCTCGAAAGAGTTCCTTGGCTGTGATTATGGAGCCCATCAATATTTTCGATCTTATTGTCTCGAAATCCATATGATGCCTTATCATGTTCTTGTATCTTTGGCTTTTCTGTTGGAGAGTTGAAAATAAGTCGATCACATCATTTTCTGATGAACACGATGATCAAAATGGAATAATAATGAGATATTTACCTGATGAGGAAGGCGGTTATGAAAGAACGAAGAGGCGATTTTAGAATCAATTATAGAATCCAAAATAGACATGAGATCCTCAGGTCCATCTACACCAGAAGATCCACAAGCCTCGCCACTGTTACTTGTCGAATTCTCTTTCAAGCAGGTGGGAAGGTATTCGATTTCTCCAATGTTCCCTTCCTTGACATCCCAATAACTAAAATGCTTCCTCTTCCTCTTCCCTCTCCTTCGTTTCAATGTTCTACATAGTTTTACCCCAAAAAACTCTACCATTTTTTTGGAAGATTCGTCTTTTTCTAAGCCGAGATGGTTTGTATGTTGATTCTTCATCTCCATCTCATTAGCCATTCCAGAAGCAGGCTGATTTTCGGCTTCTTTGGTGAAGCTTCCAGCCGATAGCCCATCCGTCGAGGCATCTTTACTGAAAGATTCAAATCCATCTGATTTTTTATAACTCAAGGGCGATTCAATCAAATCGTTATGTTCTTTGTCAGACTTCAGTGATTCGATCTTCAATTCTAGAGACCTTAAAAAGATAAATAAAAAAGAAAGACAATGTGAGGTGCCAATTTTTTTTGCCCACTTGATAAAATGTAGAAGAAAACTGAATTCATCTTTTTAATTCAAAGAGCCACCATTTCTGCCTATGAATTAAAACTCGATTTTCTAAGTTGGTATCACTAAGTCATTGGGATGATTAGAAGGTACTGACCCTATCGAATCTTCAGCAAGCTCCAATTCTTGCCTTAATTCAGCCATCCTTTTCTTTCGTACCTCATCAAACCAAGCTCTATGGAAAAGAAATAACATAGATAGAAGAAAAGTGAATCTAAGAACTTCACAAATTTTCCCCAATAATAAAGAGTTTACTAACCACAGAACAGAAAATTCAAAATTCCATTCTATTTTGTCAGCCAATCTATTAGAATACTACTAGACTTGTTCTTTTACTCACTTGCATCCAGCATAACTCCGCCGCAAGTGCTCATATTTGGCTTTGCAAACCTGCAAAAATAACATCCCTTTTAATAAAAAAAAAACTACTGAGTAGAAAGAAGCCAATCATCGCCGTCTGTCATTCATAGTGTAACCATGAAGCAAACCCCGATTAAAAAATTGCAGACATTGGTAAAGTCATAAAAAGACAACAGCACATCATTGATCAATCAAAAAACTATGTTGGAACCAGTTTAATACTTATAAAGCAAGGTAAGTAAGATGAATATGATTGTTCGTTAACTCACATATAATTAGTTTCACAGGCCTAGTAAAAAAGTATTTCAAAATTACACTCGAAGTAAAATTTTAGAAATTATATTTCTTGTAACAAAGTTTCATCATAGTTTTGACACCGAAAAATAAATAGAAAGAAAGGAAGAAAGTAGAATAATCTAGCTGCAACACCCTGGATCAAAGCTTGAAACACATGCCAATTATAAATATAGACTAGTTGATTATTGAAACCAATTTGAAATGGAAAAATAAATGGTCTTACTATATGACAGCATAGTGAAAGGATAACTTAGTTAATATCATCAAAAAGAATCTGCTGCTCGTCGTAAATTACTAAGTTGGTTGTTCGAAAACATAAACATGGGAAAAAACATTACATGTCGAGATTCAAATTGCATCTCTTTTAATGCTTCATTAAAACTCAGCAAATGTTCACCTTATTCTGGTCATGATCACAATATGAAGAGAAGAATTTGGAAAAAAAGAAAAAAAAGAAAGCGAAACTAAATTTCAATGTATTTACCTCAGGGGTGAAAGAGCAGGGATGAAGAGTTCGATATCGAAGCTCTGAAGCGACAACATCCCAGTCCCGATTGCCATGCCGGAGAACGGCCCCACTCAGGAGAAGCTCTTCCCACGTACCCCACTTCACTTCCATAACCTCCACCGCCATAGTTCCGAATTGCAACGAGTATGGCGCCGATTAAACGCACTTTTTCCCCTCAGGGAGCTGATTGCGCCGGCGTTGGCGAAAAGAGGAGCGGTTATGGAGAGCGCAAAAGGAGTGGGTTGATGTTACGGAAGGGAAATGGGATTTAGGGATTGAAGCAGCATATTGAAGAGGTCGAAGATAAGGAAGAAGGAAGAGGAAACCCAGAAAGGAAACGGAGAAAATGATCACGGAGAGACCGGATAAGGGAGAGAGAAATCCTTGGGACGATGAAAGCGGACGAAGGAGACAGCATGCCAAGTTTCATCACCATTTGAAGCCGCCGAAGAAACTATGTTCTAATTTGCTATATATATATATAGCCATCGTTCTCCCACGGAAGGAGTTAGATTTAGTTTTTTTCCGTGTCCCAATCATAGCCATTGTTCTCTTATGTAACGGGTATAAGAGGTGCATGATTCGGTTCACTGTTTCGGTTTGGAGTAAAAAACCATGAACATCGAACCGAACTTTAGGTGAAAATAATCAAATGAAAACGGGTTAAAATTCTACTCAAAATATTAAAAAACCGACCGGTCTCCCCAACCCAAACTAAATTCGGAGTCCAATCCAAATACAATAATTTCTTTAATTTTCTTTACAATTTACAGTTCTATCCGAGTTAGATCCTCAAATCCATTCTACTTCTACAGCTGGTATGGTATCAAAATTTTGAAATTGTGGGCAAAATGTCTAGTGTCCGATCTTAATTTGAGCAGCAAATCGAATAAAACAGATGTCGTATTCTTCGAAGAAGATCGATCAATTATTGTACAATATTTTTTGTGGCCAATCAAATTACAAAATTTCAGTCATTTACGAGAAATACGAACGAAAAGTATGCGGTTACGGGGTTGAATAATTATTACAGAAAATATACAAAATAAAATAGAGAGATATTACATACAGGTGGAGGAACACCAATTTCCAAATCCAATGAATGAAAAATATGGACCCAAGAGCATTGAGCAAGCTGTGTCCAAGGAGGCCATTTCTTACCCCCTTCAAGTAACACCTTCTCTAATGGAAGATTACTTAGGCTATGCTCACCTCCTCAGTATTTACCGGGGTAAAATATATTTTATTCGCTAGATTCCAAAAATATATAAATTCTTAAACGGATGATGATGTCGATGACTAAGGGACATCGATAGAAAATGAGTCAGTTTCGGGTATGAACATCGGTCATAATTGTTCAAACAACATTCCCAGTTCCTGAGCGCATTTTCCGGTGACACCGCCCTTCCTGAAACCGGATTTACAGCTGTTCTTAGAACATATCAACCCAAGTACACAAAAAGCAGACTAAATTTCTTATCATTTCCTTTGTAAAAAGTAAAGACTGGAATCTGGAAGGAAGCTTACTTTACAAGCAATGGAAGAATCTTTTGGGTCTTCTGTATTTGGATGTTGCACTGTTTGCATCGCTGCAGCCTGCACCAAAAATAAGCCACTCCAGATAACTCTTGTTTATTAGAAGGAGGAGCAAATCAAATGCTACCTTTGTTCGGCCTGAAGATCAACTTTGACAATTCTGGGTGCTGAAAGGGTAGTTTGTATAACTGGATAAAATACAGCCACTACCTTCAATAGCATCTCTAATGATGTGGTGACATGCCTGAAACATTATCAAGGCAAAAAGAACTGTAAAAACTAATAATTCTAATCAACTTCCATAGAAGAACAGCGTCCAAATAAAATAAAAAAACTCATTAAACTTAATATCATGATCGAGAAGTTGAAGCACTCTGGGAGAAATTGAAGCACTCTGGGAGAAATTTTATAGATGAAAGGTGGGAGTTGTTACCTTTCAGTTTTGCTGTCTAGTAAGTAAATGAGCACAGGAAGTAAGAGTGGAAGCAAATCCAATGTCAGAATATCCATTTTCTCTGAGAGGACACTGATCACATCAGTTTGGACCTACACAAATATTAATCATTTCTAAGGAAAACACACAAAAAGCAACGAAGAGGCCATTCTGAATAGAATGATCATCAGGCTTGAAGTATTCAATCTATACTCACAGAATGATCTGGAAGTTTCATCAAGGCATTTATAGCACCTTTAATATCCTTTTGCACCCAGAAATGTCGTACCACCTAAAAGTGTTGTCATATTTGCTATCTCAGAATGTCTAGAAATTAACAGAAAGCTAGAATTTGATAGTTAAGGAAACTCAATGAAGTAGGCTTCCATTTCATAAATTAAAAAAAAAAAATCAAATCATATGCTATGCCACTTAATACAGCAAGACATCTACCTGCAATTTTGTCATTCGAGATCTAAGACTACTTAAGAAGAAATCATGACATTCCATAAGACCTTCTGCAGCAACCCCATCATCTGAAGAGGTTAAATCCCTCAGAGAGGCTTGACATTCTCTTCCATGTAAGTCCGAGGTGCAATCCACCTAGTTAACAATAGTAACATCTCATAAGTCAAAGAGTCATTTTTCATAGCAATTTGTAATATCGATTCTATATTCTTGTGGGTATTGTTTAGTTTTTTCAATTTCATTATTACAGAGGTCTAACACTTTATATACATCATGGACGCAGTTCACAATTGATCCTTCTAAATGTAGAACTTTACCTTCAAGGTAGATGTTTTTTCGATTTCAAGAACTGGCGAAGATGTATTGATTTCTAGAACACTATCAGGTGTAGAAGAGGTTTTGATTTCTTGGCCTTCAATGTCATTGATTTCTTCGCTTCTTTCAAACTTTTTGACAAGAGTGATCTACCAGATAAATTATCGACGGTTAAGAGAGTACACATTTAACAAATATAGCAACATTAGGGATGCAATGGCCGAAAATACCATCAAAATCTAAGAAAAAATTTACCTGCAAGGGAGGCGTTGTTTCTATTTCCTGAACCTGTGGAGTGGTTTTGATTTCTCTTACATCATTAGCTGTTTGAGTCGAGGTAAATGTTTGTGGGACTCCAATGTCATTTAATTTTTCTTTACTTACGAACTTCCTAGCAAGAGAGCTCTATCCAAAAAAGTATTTTAGAAGCCAAGACAATAATCTACCTCATATTGGTGATATTGGGGACAAAAAAAATATAGAAAAATCTTACTTGCAAGGCAGATGTTTTTTCTATTTCCGGAACCGGACAAGAGGCGTTGATTTCTTTTACAATATCAGGCGTTTGAAAAGAGGTATTGATTTCTTTTACACTGTCTAGCGTTTGAGAAGAGGTATTGATTTCTTGGATTCCAATGCCCATTATTCTTTCTCTTCTTTCAAACTTTTCCACAAGATTTCGTGTCCTACCTGGTACAACTGTGACTGAATCATAAGAATGCAAAATTAGAAAGATCCATATAAAGTTTGAACTTTATTGGAATAAAGAGATCTAACGACAATTCACACTTCCATTGACACTCTTAGTCTTAACAGAGCCTATCTCTTTTGTGCGGTTTCCAGATTCATTGCCTAATTCAACAAAGAAATCTAATCAGCACAACCATATACAAATTTTATGAAAATACACATGACAGTGAGAGACAATCAATGTCGAGAAAGTCGATCCCATCTGATACATCTCCATTGCTTTTCATGTATGCAGGGTCTTAAGTATTAGTTACTAATGGTCAGTAATGAATATATTTGGTTTAGTAGGTATGTTTTTGTGAATATTATGTTAGTATAATTTCAAGAAGATAAATGAGTGTATTACAGTTATGGGTGGTAATGTTAGATTCTAGAGGAGAAAGGAAATGGGGGGTACTGGTTTTGTTGTGGGTATACACTAAGAGAGAAGAGGGCTCTCGAATTCCATTTTATGATTTTTTTGTGATTCATAGAAAATTATACTGAAGAAAGTGTAAGTTTTCTGCATTGAAAGGAAGTGTAACACCATCATCAGAAAAAGAAGTCCAAGACCAAGTAATACCATACTGCTTAAGCTTCGTTGAATATAAGCTTGACTTTTTTTAGGAAATAATGTACTTGTACTAATAATATAGCACTAAAAGAAAGAATCAGCTAGAGTACAGCAAGAAAAACTTACTATTTTGATGATCTGAGGATATATGTGGGGCCGATAGCTCAGATCTCTCTTTAACATTCGTGATACTAGGATGTTTTTCATGAGAGGATTTTTTGGTCACTTCTGATACAACCAGGTCTTTAGTTTTAACATTTGAATCCATTGAACTACTGGTTCTATTGCCAGAAGTTGGAGGATCAACAGCCACTGTCTGTGTTTGAAGATCAAGTTGGTTGCTTGAAGGCCTCCTTGAGTGAGCTGGTCTCAGTAACATGCCACGTTTTGTTTTGGAAAAGGTGACGGTTCCTTTCTGAGAGCTAATTAGGTCTTTTCCTTCAGGGCCATCTGCTTGCCCAACCGACGAATATTGATCATTCAATTTCGTTTGAGTACTTACTGGAAGAATTTTCTTTTGGATTGTTAGATTATTAATTTGCTTCAAATATACTGGAGGACTCTCAGGCCTTCCACCAGCTGCAAAGAAACATGGATGTCATAAGCAAAAAAAAATCAAGAAAGAATGCAAAATCTTCAAAACAGAGAAGTTGGAATATCATCTTATGGTTCATTGACACCAGTTGAATTTACTCCAAACACAGATTGGCATTTTTGTGAACATTTATATGCATAATACTGTCCACAAACGAGATAAATACATAATGTATAAGGCCTGGAAAGTATAGAAAGTAATTAAAAGATCCATTGTTTCTTGTAAGGTTAGTTTTTCTTAAAGAAGATGGAGTAAACACTAGGGTAAGTTTCAAAATAATATAAGCAATGGAACACCAATAAACAAGTTCCTAACAGTAGCAGTAAGTGGAAAAGAAAAAGGGAAACACTGGAATAATGTTAGAGACTATTTTGTAAATGTAATTAGTGAGTAATTGATAGAAGTTTATTGAAATTACCAGAAGTTAGAGGTAGTTAGGAGTAGTTAATGGTAATTAATAAAGATAGATGGTATCAAATAGCTAAAAGTTAATAGAAAGGATTATCATTGTAGTAGTGATCAAAAGGTGGAGGTTAAGAGTTCTCAAAATCTCTCAAGTGTGGAGATTTAAGAACCCGCGAAGTCTCCTGAGTGTACGTTTTCATATTCAATAAATCAATAGGATCCTTTCGGATCCGATCAAAAAAATCATAAGTAAAGACTAAGTCAAGCAAAAAACATAAAATAGCCAAGCAACTTACTGTCTACATATATATTTTTAATGTCAATTGTATCATAATCAGGGGACATGGACGGCTGAGGATATCTTTCTAAACCAGCCACTATGCTCTCATAAGTTCTGCTTTTTTGGAAATGTAGACCAGAATTCCGTAAAGTTTGGTCTTTCTGCACAGGTGCTAAATCAGTTCCATATGGCTTATTGAGCTGACATTAAAAAGCATGAAAATGAATATAAACTCTCGCAAAATAAGTTCAAACAGAATGTGCAATAATAATTGGACTTAAAGAGCTAAGTCAATACCGGTACATCTGCTATCCACACTCCAACAGAATTCTGATAGTATGAGCATGCCAAAAGCTTTCCATCATGAATACAAAAGTCACCAAGCGTTAGCCATTCCATATCAACAGAATCATGACAAATCATAGGCTCCCATGAATAAACCTAAAAATTTTAAACAATGGAGATCAGTTTGTTTAGTTACATCCTTTTTTCAGAAATAATGCACCCAAATCGAAACAGAAAAAAAAAATTTACTTTGAAACCCGCATCCAAACCAGCGAAAAGAGCCTTCCCATCCGGATGAAAAGTGATTGCATGTAATTCTGTAGCCTGTGAAAAGGAAATGAGTAATTATATAGTGATTACTTTGCCACTGAAAGATCTAAAGTTAGCCCAAGAGTTTACTGGTCTCAGGAAGGAAAAATGTATAAAGGAAGAACAAGCCTTTCAACACCACCTTAAGAAGGTAAAAGGCAAATCAAATGGAAAAAAAGTGGGATCCATGACTGATTTCAATAAAACAATAGCATATTGAAAAAAATAGAGCTTTGAAGTGATGCTTTCAAGGTCAAGAGTTTTGGGGTGTTATTCGAACAATAAAGTACTTTTAGAGGAAAAGTATGTGGATGTGAATACCTCAGGTCTGGTCGATCCAATGAGTTCAAAGGTTTCCAAATCCCAGAATTTTACTGTTTTATCCGCCGAACCTGAAAGATGAAAATTTAGTTACAATTCAAAAGGACAAGTAAATTGCAGATCTCGACACCCACTTATAACGAGGAACAGAGGAAGGCCAACAATCGTCTCACATCAACCCTAAGAACTTGTCCTCAAATACAACCTTTTCCCGAAAAGGAAGTAGTTTTTCTTTCCTTAATAATAACTTGGCCACTAAGTTTTTATGAAGATACAAAGCTTTATATGCCATTGTACTCACCAGTTGCAAGAAGAAATTCAAGAGGATGGAACTTAATTGACCGGATGTAACCTACATGAAACTTGAAATCATGTAATAGCTTTCCTGCTGTAAGATCCCACACCTATTCAAGAGTCACTGGAATTTTGTTCATAAAAATGAAAAAAAAAAACAAAAATGCTTTGTAAAAGAAACACATCATAGACCTAATATCTTTTTTACCTTAACGATATTATCAAATCCACCAGAAACAACCCAGCGACCATCCGGACTGAATCTAATAGTGCTTATGCCTTGAGTATGACCTCGGTAGGTTTGAATGCATTCCTTTTTTCTGATATCCCAGATTTTTAAATTAGCATCCATAGAACCAGATGCAAAGAGCTCACCAAATGGATGGAACTCAACAGCAGTGCACTTCATTTTGTGCCCAGATAGAGTGCGAACCACTACACTTCAAAAACCAAAAAAATTATTAGAAGTTAAAGAGATTTTTTATACTTCTGGAAACTCCATAGCATTAAACATGGAAATCACAAATCAAAACCTTTATCACAAAGATGAACCAAACCGACTAAAGAAATTTATAATAAAAAGAGTGTCATTCGGCGGAATTTCTCACTTTTAGCTTCTTCCAAATACCACATTTTTACTGCGCCATTGGAAGCTCCAGCAAGCACTGAAAGTTCTGCTGAATCAAAAGCCACAGATTCAACAGGACTGGCATGACCTGAAAGGCTCTGCACATAAAGATCAGCAATCACCAAACGTTAAATGCCAATGAGAAAGAAGAATAATTGCAAATATAAAATGAGGACAATAATACGATTTCTCCATCAAATTAAAATCATCACCGTCGAATTTAAGTCATCAAACATGTCTTGAAACAGTTCATGCAAATATTAAAATGGTGAGAGTATGGAGATTAAAAGAAGCAACACAAACTAGATGCAAGCTTTGAAATGAAGGTTCAACTGACCATCAAAGAAGTCGGTTTTCCAACTGTCCATAAATTCACATTATGATCATCTCCACCGGTGACAAATCGTTGGCAGGCCTTTTTCCCAATACTTAGACAGTTGACATTAGAAGAATGGGCAACAAATTCCTCTATTTAAACTTATGAAGGAAAGCTTTAGTGGTGAAAACAAAGATTAATATCGTTGTTTACGTGAATGATAGCATCTGACTGTTAAAAGACTAGAAGAGTAGCTCAACTCAGAATAACAAGCTCCTCATTTCTGGAAAGACAAGCTCCTATAATGGTATTACTTGGTTATTAACTCAAAAAAATATCATTTTATCGCTCCAATAAAAATTAATAAGAAATCAGGCTTTCATTGCCATACAAAAACCCTACCTCCAGTATCAATTTTAAATTCGGACGACAACTAAATTACCTCAAAAATAAAATTGAAGATGACTATGAACAGAAATTTCATTCTAACGCCCGTAACTTTTGCTCCTCCCTCGCTCTAACCTCCTAAATATAGCATTAAACACTAACTTATTAACTTGATTAATCATTTGAGACCCATAAAAGCACTAAAGAAAGCTTTTCAAAATATTCAACACCTCTAAAGTCTCCGTAGAAACTCCTTAACTCATGGATTAAAAAAACAGATCGTCAAAAGCTGTCCAACCCAGAGATTATTTTACCGTTGAAGAAAATCGAAACGAAACAAGGATACGCAGCTTATACCCACGTCTGGCCATTTCCAGGAAGAGCCGAGAGAAATCGCTGGCCAAGCTGAGCTGACACTGAAAAAGGCGAAATTCTTGCCGAGGAAAAAGGAATTTCGGATTCAGAGTTCCGATTTCCGAAAAAAGCAACTTCACGCGATTCAACTGGGACAAAACAGCTCGACTCAGACCAAAACAAACAAAATCAAAACTGGAGCAAAAACCGTGGGACCTTGAATTCACAAAAACAAAGGAAATCGAATCTTCCTCGCAAAACCAAGAAGAAGAAGAAGAAGAAGGTCGGTTAAAGCAGGGATGAAAATAAGAAGTCTAATTCAGACCACGACTGGACTGTTCCGGTAGTTTCAGTTTTAAGCTAAATGACGATAATACCCCTGGTCAATTTTCTGGTCTATATTAGCCGACGTGTCGATCAAGGCCCTCAGACACCACCCGTCCGTCGTTTAGCACTCGTGGTTCAAATATTTTCAAAACATATATATTTATGATGCAAATTGTCACGTTGGTGACAAAAATAATTACAAAATTACACGTATTTTTAAAAAAAATAGTATTAAATTTATACTAAGAAAGAAAAAACGTAGACTAGAAGGTCTGCTTGCTCTAGCAATGATTTTAATTTAGATTAATAATTAATTACATTAATTAGACTTCTGAATCATGCAGTTTAAAACTTTAGTGACACTCGTCACATAGATAACGATTATCTCGACCGTCGAGAGTTGTTTCTTCATGGAAATTGCATAGCCGAATCAGAACGGTTGTTTCTTCCCTTCAAAAGAAAAAAGAGAATTGTTTATTTATATTTATTTGTTAAATTTATTGTGAATTGAACAATTATAATAGAAATTAGGGGCATGCAACCGGAAAGCTTCTTTCTAGTCTAATTTTGCCCTAATCGGTGTACACCGGCGCCGGAGATGGCATCTTTAAAGTAGCGAAGCCAGGCTAGATCCCAGTGGAATGCCATTATTATCCACCATAAAGTAATACTAATTCACACGTCAAACCGCTTCTTTCTTTACAAACTTCTGCTGACAATCCGCCGCCCGTTGGGACTTAGAATATCCCAACCCCAACCAAAAGCAAAACCAATCATTTCTCTCTCCTCTCTCTCTCTCTCTCTCTCTCTCTCTCTCTTGTTTAACGTCTATATTTTTGGTACAGTGGAGAAGGTACTCTCGTGTATAGAAATGGTTGACCCTGCTTTTTCATAACTTCACTTCCATGGGCTGTCATCCTGTTTGAGAATCTGGTCCTGCCATTTTTAACCCGTTCCTGAGTTTTGATTGCTAGCTGAGTTTTCTTCCTGGCCTTTTCAAATGGGGTGTTGCGTTAGCTGCAGAAAGGCACCTTCTCCCGACCTTGCGCCGCCGAATCAGAACCATGGTTTGGAGATTTCTTGCACTAATGGAAGCAGAGCTTCTGCTTTCATGGAGGAGGAGACTGTGAAGGAAGTTTTGTCTGTGACCCCTATTTCGAAACCCGTTCTCCGGCTGAAACCGGAAAAGGAAACTGGAAAGCCAGTTTTGCCGGAGATCGAGAGAGATGACCAAATCGAGAAGATTGCCGTTAGAAATGGAGTTGAAGAAATCTCCGAGGTGTCTGAAATTTGTAGCTTAAGCGAGAGCTTCTCTGCGGCCACAGTCACCGGCAAAGCGGACGAAAACGAAGAAGTCAGTCAGAAGCTCAACGGATCGCCAGCGAGGTTTCAAAAGAACCAATCTTTTCCGACCGGTAATGTTCCGAAGAGAAACGCACAAGTGGGGAAGTCTCCGACGGGGAGATCTGATCAATCTCCCGCCAGGAGACTCCACGGCAGTTCGCCGTCAGTGAGAATTGTGCAAAAGCCGAGCTCCAACGTCGGAGATCTCCAAAACTCCGGTGGTGGAATGGTGAGACGCAGCACGAAAGCCGAGCTCCAACGTCGAGATCCCCGGGAGAAATCAGCTCGGAGATCTCGATCTCCGGCGACGGCGCGAATTGGGTCGTCAGAAGTAAGATCCGGAAAATCCCCGAGTCGGGCTCCGACAGCTCCGCCGGAGCATACCCAAAAGGAAACAGAGGAAGTCATTCACGACACAACCAACGAATCTCTCGAAAACCCTCTGGTGTCCTTAGAATGTTTCATATTTTTATGACAGATTCCTGGACGCATTTCGTTTATGTTCTCTCTAAATTTCTTTCCTCTGTTTCTTCTTCCAGGTTTGACAACCAGAAACATGAGAGCGTTAAGGAGATTTTGATCTTAAAATCTCTGTTTTGGCTCTGTTTTTGTTCGCCCTTCAATTCAATTCGACAATTAAATGCATAATGCTTAACGATTCTTGTGTTAAGATAGTTGCTTAAACATTGTTTTTAGGCATAATAATTCACGGATCATCAATTTCGGACGATTTATTGAGAAAAAACTGGGAAAATTATGGAACAAGATCGTGCGTGAAAGGAGAGAGATTTTGACTTTGGCGACATTGAGACAAGATTAGGTGGAGTTGAAGCTGTTTGAAGCTTGTCTCTACTGCTGGATTTTCTTTCCAAACAACATCGAATCTTTGCTCATCTTTTTAGGGATTTGTAAAAATCAAAACTTTACTTGACGATGACATATTTCAAACCCAGATTCCAAAAATCTCGACGGCGTAAAACAACTCAAAGAAGCAGAAAATCTGGTTGCTATTCACAGAAATTAAGACTCCATGGCCGATTTAGTATTGCCATTTTTCTTTTTTAATCAGCTATTCGAGTCGGAGATGGCGATCGGAGTGGAAACGGAAGTGGGGGTTCCAGGCCAACCCGTTTAGGAGAGCATGGAACAGGGGCCGGCCGGCCGATGAAGGTCGGAATATCATTTCCGGGCATCAGAACTGAAACTCCACAAGAATAGACTGTCATCTGCATCGAACAACAACAAGATTCAGATAACAGAATTAGGGATTTATGTCTTCCATTGAAGATGAATAAAATAATCAAGTGCATAAGATTCATTTTCAACTACTAACCCTTCTAAGAAAATCTCTTCTTTACGAGAAACATCTTAAACAGTTCTCAGAATCAGTTTATGCAGAATCAGTTTATCAAAAAGCTCAGACCAAATTTCAAAAGCAGAGCAGAAAGAGAGTAAAGCTCACACTGGGCGACTGGCGGGTTTGCTTCCCGGTGAAGCCGGCCTGAGACTCAAGGTCTGTATGGGCGTCATTAATGGCGGCAGACAGAGGCGGAGTGGGGGCGAGGAATCTTTCGAAAATCGCCATAACCAAGAACAAGGAGATGAGAATGGCAGTAGCGACAAAGCCGAAAGACAAGGCGTCGATAGAGTTGCCGAAGTGTATCCAGTGATCTCCTCTCTGCATGCGTGGAGCTCCGATGGGGGACCATCCATAGCCACCCTCCTCTTCCGCCATTTTTCTACCTCAAAAACGATACTCTACAACAACCATTTTTCCGCATCAAACAGTACGAGCCATCGTCGTTCTTCTGAAACAGTAGGACGAGGCCAGTCAAGCCCTCACTGGGTCGATAAAGCTTATAAAAATACTCAAAAAAGGACCCCAAAAGGTTAAAATCTTAAAACAGAGGGAGATGAGAAGGAAATTAAAAATTCTATCTTTATTGCTAATGTTTGATCTTTTCGGATTTTCCACAAAATACCCGTTTTGAGCTATTATTAATAGTTTATATCTTGAATTTTAAAGTAATTACAACAAATATTTTTAATTTTAAAAAATTATCAATAAATACGTTGAATTTTGCTAAATTAGCCAGTTATCAACCATTCCCGACATGTTATTTGCTTATTCCGACATGTCGTTTATAGATGTAGATCTAAATCTTTATTTATTCAAGGATAATGAAGAAGAAAAATAAAGAAAATTGGAATAGGAAATAAACGATTAAATGACAAAAATGGTTTAACATACGGCCTATAATATAGCACATGCACCATGTCTGGGAAGGCCAGGTGGCCCCACACGGCACACGGTAGCAAGCAGCCTGGGTCCACGTCGGCACTTTTCGTCTACGTGGCATTATCCGAATCGCTTTCTGCCAAGTGGCATGAACTGTTCGGTAGCCGGACTTGAAAAGGGTAGTAATATATGTGCCAAATGGGTTGGATAAAATCGAAAAACCAACTCGAATAGATCAAATGGGTCGGTTTCAGTCAATTTTTTATGGTTAAAAAACCAAACCACTACCCGAACCGAAGTTATGGAGAAAAACAATTTATGTTTCAGTTTTATGTTGGATAAACAGAACCGAACCAAAGAGTCGTCTTTCAGCTGTGTAGGTTGAATATTGGATTCTTTTCGGAGTTCGTTAGCTCCCAAGACAATAGAAAATATTATTTGTCTTGAAAGTTGGATTCGTAATGTAAATAGACAGAGTAACGATTGAGAATCATCAGAAGAAGTAACAGAAATTGAAGCATGTATAGCTTTTACTTTTATTTAATAGTATCCATAATTGAATATATTAGTTTTTCTAACTTCTAATTATATCGTACTTATTTTATTATTAGATGCGATTGATTATTCATTATGATAGTTCTATCGATCTACTAAAAAATGCTAATTTTTATTATTTGAAGAGATAATCAATTATGTTTACATTAAATTTCAATGGTTCATATAACTAAATTATTTTATTTTCTTTTTCTACTACAGGTGAGGTGAGACATCTTCACCCTTTGTGCGTGGGCGTCATTGGACTTGGATACGTAGTTATTGCTTTCACATTTATAGATTTGAATTGGATTGATTTGAATTGACTATTTCGATTTATAGTATGTCATTGCCATTTGGATTTGATTTCAATTGTATTATGGTGGATTCATGATATCTTTAATATGTTTCGCTTAAGATTAATATGGTATCATAAATGGTAAGTTTATTTTGCTTTAGATGATACGTCGTGTGTTTGTTATCAAATGAGGAGATTGTAAATTAATTCGGTTTGTTATCCTATTTAGATGATTTGTTATGTTTGTGCCGTAGAACTAGGCTTAATTAATTTTATTTGTTAATCTGTTGTGTATTTACTATTTAGATGATATATGTTAAGAAACTTTGTAGTTTGAGGAAGAATATGCATTATGTAGAAAATTGGTATAAAATTAACCAAAAATGGTCTAAAATTACTGTTTTGACAACGGTTATTAATCAAAACTGACCCATAACCGAACCGATAACGGATATGGATTAGTTTTAGCCAATAACTGATTAACCGACCGTTTTTTAAGTAGATAATAGTATCTAGAGGGTCATTTCTATTTCTAGGTAAAAAATAAATCCGTATCTGCGACCCAGCCCTAATATATAGGCTTCTTTATGTCGGTTTTGGCAGGTGTGGATCATAACAGTCCTCGATCTTGTCCCCGCTTTCGATCCAATCCTAGCCGTGGATTCGAAACAGCAGGTAGGCTCACGCCGCAGTGCCTATGGCTGCATCCAGCTCGGGGCCCATTTTGGGTAGATGATCCAGTCAGCATCCACGTGTAATATTAGAATCCTTGCAAAATCATAAACTGATGATGAGTCAGCAGAAATGAAGTACGTGATCTCTGTTCTTTGAGATAATTTTCAGAAAAGGAGAAGGATGTTTGTTGGGAATCACACGAACGGAAAGCAGAGACCCGGAAAGAGTTGCTCAGTGGCCTAAAAAACATGGGTTTTGTGAGAAGCTCCAAATGGGCGGACGGGTATGGCAGAAAGCAGTGCCGGAGCTTGTTCTGGAAGACGGCGGCGGCGGTGAAAAGGCCGGTGAAAGAGCTTGTTCTGGGTTTTTGATCTTAAAATTAAATACACCGGTGCTATGATATAGAAAACTATTTTTGCATAATTCCTTGTAAAACCGTTATTGCATGCATGATAAAAACAAAAAAAATGCACGTGCAAATCCATCAAGCTTCCATACAAAACAGAATCTAAACTTCCATTTTTGAATCGAGAATCTAGGGCCACGTGGGGATGGAACTATCTGATCTCCCCTTCCTCGATCTCCTCGTCTCCGCCGGAGCTATGGTCGGTCATCGTCGACCTCGGATGGCCAATGATCCGTTCGAATTCCCGGAGAGCCTCGTGATCGCCGCCGAAGTGGGCTGTGTTTTGCATTCTTTCAAGAGCTTCTCTTTCTCTCCTCCGCTGCTCCTGCACCCGAGCCTCCCTTTCTCTCTTGCTCTCCTCTTTCACCTTCAAATGAGCCTCCTTTTCTCCACCCCTGATCCGAGTTGCAGAAGTCGATAGCAGCTTCTTGGCGGGCGCCACTTTCTCTTCCTTTTTCCGGCCACAGTCCATCGGAGCAAGACCGAGCTCCTTCTGGGCTTTCATAATCGTCCCGGAATACCTCTCCAACAACAATGAGACAATCGCCGCCCTTCTTGGAGACATGGCCGCCGGAGACTTGTTGGTTCCGGCGGAACCTACGGAAATATCTGAGCTGTTTTCCTCTTTCCCCTTCACCAAGCGGCTTCCACTGAATAAAACACGACTGTCTTTACTGGCTGTATCTCGTCCGCCGACGTACATTTTTTCGCTGCCACTGCTCACCGGCGCCCACTTTCTTTTACGTGACGATGAATTGTTTTTTTCTTCCTGCGTTGCGTTCTTCTCAGAAACAACCACGTCGTTGAGTGTCTTAGGTTCAGGATCGATTGATTCCGCCTTCATCTTGACCCCGCTCTCGAACTGTTCGCGCAACTTGACGGCCATCTTATGGACGTCTTCAGTCGCCGGAAAAATCTCCATGGCGTTGGAGAAGATTGTTCTAACGTCCTCAAGGAAAGCTTCAATCGTAAAGTACAAATTTTTCTCCAGCGTCGACTCGACGATCTTCAGATCTAAGGGTTTGGCCAACCTGGCGAAGGATTCCGGCCTGCAATCTCTGAGCATATTGATATCGTCGAAAACAGCCCCATATGGATGATTGATTAGAGACTGCAGAAGAATAAGGAACCCGAGTCTCTTCTCCTTCGTCATGGCCGTCCGTTCTTTCTTCTCAGATCGATCTCCAACCCCTGGCTTTTCTTTCGCGGCAGAGGGTCCCTCTCTTGCCTTACGATCGGCCTCCAGGACGTCGCGGGTGAAACGACCGGCGAAAGAACTGCCTTTGGGGAAATTCTCGATGGCCTTCGTCATCAGTGCGAGCGATAGCCAAATGAAAGCAAGAAATGAAGAGCAAATAGGATTTGGTGGAAGCCGAGTGGATATAGAAATCCAAGGTAGGGTAAAAAGGAGGGAGGAGGAGGAGATTATATAGTTGGCGAATCAGGAGAAGTGGATTCAGCTTTCGAAGAGTTGGAAGTTCAAATCCTTGATTTTGTTCGTTTTTCTAATTTGAATTGATTTCTGCCGAGATTTGGCTAATCAAATCCTTCGTTAAACACACTTAAATCTTGTTGTTTCATTAATATTTTAATTTAGTGTAGATATGTTTACATTTTTTTATTATTTTATATATTTACGGTATAATTTCTGTGACCTAATGACTTATTGCTATAGTTTTCACATTTTAACGATAATTAATTATCATAATTTTAATAATTACATTGAATACATAGCAAATATTTGTGTGTTGTTTTTTAAACTCGTTGGGCTAATTTTTGTCTTATTATATTTGGAGATGTATTTCATGAATTAGGGTCCGTGAAAAATACGAGTCTTAATCTAATTGTATATTTATTAATTTGAATATTTGAATATTTTTATTTAGTTAAAGGTGGTCAGCTGAATCATGGTTTATTCAAAAATAGTGATTTTAATTCAAATATTAACAGATTTTAATTGTAAATAATATTTACCCACCGTCTCTTTCCTTCTCTCTCTCTCTCCTATCTCCTATCTCCTCGGAAGCTCTTGTTTTCAGCCATCTTCTCTCTCTCTCCTATCTCCTTGGAAGCTCTTATTTTCAGCCATATCTCTCCCCAAATGATTTCTATCTTTTCTGGTTTGAATTTCCGTCGAAGAACAGATCATTCGATGGTTTGAAATGCAGCTCATCCACAGGCCCCGGACCCACGTGTTAGTTCTTCTTTGATCTCTACCTCAGAGACAGGAAGCCTAAATCCTTCCACAACTCAAAAAAATCCCTTTTACGACCATTGTTGTATACGTAATAAAAACAAAAACACGCGTGCAAATACATCAAACTCAAATCCATGTTAAACCCTAAAATACATCCAAGTTTTACTTCAAAATAAAGATACAACCTTAACATTTTGGGTTAATTTTAATTCAGATTGAAGATAAATCAGATTGAGTTCACATGTAAGTTTACAATAATCAAATGGTGAAATTAAATTTAATACAAAATTTATGAAGAAATAATTGAATTTTAGTTTGTTTATGTCAATAACTTACAATTTTAATTTTACGAAACAAAATGTAAACCCAAACCGAATCTAACCAAAATGTTAGGTCATATTTTGATCGAATCAACTATCTGGTTTATTTTTAGTTCGAGTCTAATTTCATAATACCTTACTCATTGGATCAAATCTATTTTATATCAAAATTCAATTCGGGCACCTCTTATTGAGATAGTAAAGCGTCACTGCAGTGTGAGAGTTTAATCCTCTAGTGTTGAGGTTGCTCCTTGTGGTGTCAGGTACGGGCCTCCCATCTTTGGGCTGCTGAGTCACCTTGATTTAGCCCCTCACATGCTGTCAGGCCGGAGTGTGGGGGCCCTGAGGGCTAAAGATTTCGCATTTTAATACAAGTAAAGCGTGACATCAAAAGCCAATAGGTCTTTGAAAACTAAAAAAAGAGAGTCCATAAATGACTAAACATAGTACTATTATATATATAAATATATGTTAATTTCTTTATATTATATAATGAAGGCTTTGAAATAAAATAAAAGTTAATTTTACTTAATACCCTAAACATATAGAAGTTAGCCAATATCTCAAACCTTAATATTATCTTATTATTCTTTTGATCTCCTTTTTATTTTCGCGAAATATTGCGGTTTAATATATGATATGAAATTCCATCATCATCGTAAGCCAACTACTAAAAAGAACACAGACGCAACACTTGTTTATACGTATGTTCCTCCTTAAATTATTCGAAAAGAGGTTAATGAACGAGGGTTTTGCAGAAAATTAGAAGTTTGGTGTTTTTCTCAAGACGACAAGAAAAGCTATTATCCACTCTGTGAATATCTTCTAGCCCAGTTAAGCGAAGAAATTAAGAGTTCCAGTTCATGGTAGGAAGCTGGAAGTGTTGCCCTAATCCATCTCCGAGAGAACCGAGAACAGTATTTTGATGAAATGAAGCATGGCTTTGAGGGACCTGGTTCAGAAGAGAAACGAAGGAGGTATTCTCTTCAGTTCCGCCATTGTTACTGCAACTGTTGAGATCGCCATCGAATCGCTTTCCAGAAGAAGCCATTACAGATTCAGATTCTTTGGTCCAGAGCTGAGAGGGGAACCCTTTTTTGATGTTTTTGGAGGTTGAAGATGACATTTGAGCTATGGAGCTTATCGTCACGGTTTCTCCTGATAATATCCCGTTGAAAAAATCGTCTTCTTGCTCCATTAAAGCACTGAAATTACTCGGTCTGGAAGTGGGTGGCCTTGGATTCTGCTGAACCATGAAATTAGGTAACATGGTCTCAATGGAATCCTCGTTTTCTCTCTCCACCATCGATCTTTGCGAGCTGTTCTTCTTGTAAATCCGACACAGAACCCAGTCATCAAGCTGGAAAAATAAACCAAAATAAAAACAGAAAGTGAGTCCATGATTTAGAAGTTCTCAAAACTGATCACCGTTGTTTGATTTGTGAATATACCCTCAGGGAGCTTTTTCTACTGGGAGCTGCGTCAAATCCAGGCGGATTTTGTTTGGAACTGCCGTCGACGAGCCTATATTCATGCATAATCCAATTGGTTTTAACACCTTTTGGGGGTTTTCCGCCGTAGAAAACGAGAGCTTTTTTCACACCAACTTTCTGAGTTCCATTACAAGTTAGAATCGGCTTATCAGTTCCGGTCGCCTTCCAGTACCCGGAAGTTGCAGCTCGATTCGGCCTCGCTCCGTTCGGGTATTTCCGATCTCTCGGACTGAAAAAATACCACTCCTGCTCTCCGTACATCGCCTTGCCTACAATTTCGAAAACCATATTATTAATTAAGTGAAAATTCTGAAAAACAGATCTAATAACTCACTTGGAAGCTCCCAAGGATCAAACTTGTAGAGGTCAATGTCGGCGATGATGGTGACCGGAAGTGGAGCTGCGGCGGCCTTTTTCTTGAGGTAGTGAACGACAAGCTCTTCGTCGGTGGGGTGGAATCTGAATCCCGGCGGAAGCTGTGGGTGTCGCATGGTGGACGATGAATCTGTGCTCTCCATTAATCTTTCTCAACTTCTCCAATTCGAGCCCGGCAAAAGAAAATCTATACCAAGATGAAAATTTCAGAAAATTATGGAGAGAGAGAGAGAGGGGGGGAGAGAGAGAGATGCCCAGAGTTTGATCCTGGACAATAAGAAGAGAAATGGGTTGAGGCTGAGTTGGCAGTTAGGTACCGATGAGCTAAGGAAACGCACCAATAGTCAGAAGACACGTGCAAACGTTGGCTGTGGGGACCGCATGACGAGGCAAGAGATCGGCTAGGTTTGATAAACAAGACCGGAGATTGGGAACTGCTTCGAGCTCATGCATTTCCCATGGCGTTGTCTGGACTTTTTTCCGAACAAAAAACCAATTTTTAAGAAACACAAAACAGCGCGTTCTTCCCAAAAACAAAACAATTATTTATTTTTTATTTAATCCAATAAATAAGAAACCCCACAAGGTTGCTGAGATCCAAGCTCATCACGCAAGTTCTTGACTGAATAAATGGCGAGGAATAAAAATGGAAAATCCGAGGAAGAAGATGACTCCATGGAACAGAAACCCTTTGGATTTTTCTGATTTTCAGACAAGCCCCACCATCACAAACCTCGTAAGAGTTGTTAAACCGATCATTAGAACATCTGAAACATGTGGGTTTTCTGGTTTTGGCTTCCAAACTTGTTCCTTTTGGATGACGATGAACTTAGTTCTTCACTTTCTCTCTCTAGAAGAATCATGGGTTCGTATGAGGGCGACATTCGAAGCAGTTTAACGTTATTTTCGAATCGGGATAGACGTAATAACAGTTGTCATCATTCTTAAAACCACATGTAGGAAACGTATTCTACTGTTTTTGATGCCAAACTGTAGGTATAGTTTGACTTTGATGCTCTAATATTAGGGTTTCATTAAATGTCATTCCCATCCATGTTTACATTTTTGTTTTAGATGTTAAAATCTTAGTCATGGAGTGGCTTAGGTTACTAACAATGATGAATAAATATCTCGTAACAATCGAAGTAATTTAACTTATAATATTGGGTCAAACTTTAAATAAAAAGTTACGAATAAAGTTATAATTAACTTCTTATTTTACATGTTGACGTATCAAATCATAACTATATCTGTTGAAACACAATTATTGTATTAAAATATACTATATTTATTGCACAATTATAATTCAAAATGCCAGATGTCCCATAAAAAAGATATATAGCAAATCCGACGAGCATGAGTAAAGCATTTTCAACATCTCTATGATCTAGAAGTAAAATTGACATAGGATAAGAAAAGACATGAAAACATTATTCTTCATATAATCAAGGTTGATGTGTATGCGTATTATTTGTCGTTCTAAACTCTCCAATGGAACTCATAGGTGGAGTTTTGTACTATATAACTGTCACGACCCGAAACCGGGCCCAATGACCCGATTCTCGAAGGAACCTGACTACTGAGCCTGAGGCTCGGGTATTCAATAGAAATCGAACAGCGGAAGTCTAAGAATTTCAAGCAAGCTCAAACATTTAATCCAAATAGTCGGATAACATACATAAAATGTTTCAACCCAATAGTATACACAAGAAGTTTTACAATTTAAAATAATACATCATTCAAATTTTTTAAATACGAATCGAAGAATTTAAACTATAATATATCGAATTAAACCAAATCGTGCTGGGGTGGATTGGTTGAAAATTATAGAACCTGAAGTTTCCGGGTGACGTGTCACAAATATTGTATTTATTTTATTTTTTTTAATCAATTGAGGACCGGACGTTGAAGTCAAAGCGGCCACGTGTCCCTCAAAATCAGATTTAATGGCCAATTTCAAAGAAATGGACGTTGGAAAAGAGTGCTAATTCTTCGCACTCTTATGCACAAAATTGTAGAAAAATCGTAATAAAACTCGTTATAAATTAAAATATATAGAATTTTTATGTCATTATAATATCTTGAAATACTCGTAGGAATGTCGAATAATTATTAATGTGATTAATTTAATAATTTATTTACTTATAATTTCACTTTAATCACATTATGTTTGAAACAATATTTAGGATTTGGAAGTTGGATGTAGGAGTGCGCAGCCCGAACTAACCCGAAAATCCGAACCAACCCAAACCGAACCAACCCAAACGGTTTGGGTCAGGTTTGTGTCGGACTTTGGTTTAAATAATCAGTTTTGGATCTAGTTCAGTTGTAGCTATTTTGGTTCGATTTGATTTTCGATTTTTATTCGAAAATTCAAACCAAACCGAAAAACCCGATGTCTTGCAAAAGGCGGTAGACACTTTGTATTTGCGGTCGACAGTTTGCAGAAGACGGTCGACACCTTGTATTGGCGGTCGACAATTTGCAAAAGGCGGTTGACACATTGTAATTTTTTGCAAGAGTTACAATGTATTTACATTTATAATTTTTTTTAGTTTTATATGTGAACCAAACCAAACCAACCCAACCAAACCTGAAACCTTTTGAGGTTTATTAAATTTCTTTTAAATTGATGTAGTACTTTTTTTAATTTTAGGATTTTTTTCTGCTATTAATATTTTATTTTAAATCTAAATTCATCGTTGCGGTATTTTTCATAATTATGATATCATAAATGTTCATTTTCCCGTCTTGTTGCATAAGCATGTGACAAAATAAACTGTATTAATCACCACCCGGACCGTTTTGTTAACACCATCATGTACGTGGACTCGAATTGCTCGAAAAAATAATTCGAGCGATCAATTATTCTCGACAAACGTTCGATTATATCTTACCCGAAAATCTAATTAAGTGATATGATTGTTGGGCTAACACCAAATAATTCCATAGTTTTATTAATGATAAGAGTTATGTGTCTCTTCGATGGGCAACAAGAACATAGTTCAATCGTCCCGGGATTAATTACAGGAACAATAATCATCGTATATTATAATATATAATATACGAAAATCAATAAATATAAAAATAAATATTTTCTAAGCCAATTATTCATGGAATTTCAACTAAGAAAAGAAATATAAATTAGCTGCAATCATCGTATAATTAATAATAATATTATATATTATAATATATATATCACCAAGAATCTTGCCATCACCTTCTGTTAGTTCATCCCCGCTGGAGTATACCCCATTGCCCTGCCCTGCACTGCACTTCGTCTTCTTCTTCTTCTCACCATCATCCTCCATAATTTTGATCTCTTCTTCCCCAGAAATTAAGAATCAGTAATGGAGATTGGCCTAAAGCTGAAACCTAAAAATGACGGCTTCAAACTAAGGTTTTTTTTCTTCTGAAATATAGCTACACTCAAACTCACACGCAGATCGGAAAAGAAGAAAAAAAGTTAAAGCTTTTGAGGGTTTGATAAGTCAGAGTCATCCCAACGAAGATTAAGACCAGTTGAAACGAAAGAGTCCATGTCTTCCCAGTTCCATACGTTGGTCATATCGTTAAAGATCGAACTGGGTAAGTTGGTCGGATGAGTAATTGAACTGGTTGGATCTTGATCGATTGTTTTGACCTGATCTTGAAAATAGTTATGAATATTTGACGGCTGAAACGAGGTTGAAATCTGAAAGGGTTTGGTTTCAAGAGAGCTTGAGTTTGTTAATGCGAAACAAGGAAGAGAATTTAAACCCAGAAGCAAGGCAGGCTGATCGGCGTTGTAATTTATTCCGTCCAAGCTGCCGGAGTTGAATAAAGAATGAAACGGCGGTGAAGCCGGTGGACGAATCTGGCCGTGGTGGAATAACTCCGACAGGTTTTTCTGATGACCTAGCGAAACAAGAGGTAAATTCTCTCTCTGAATATTTGTCTGCCCAGTGATCTGATTGTTGATCACCCTCCGACGCATGCTATTGCTATTAGTGGTGGCGACGGCGGGGGTGGAGGGTGGTTTTTTGACGCGCTTATTTTTCCTGCCGCCGCCGACGGGGACATTTCTGAGAGTTCCACCCTTTGTCCAGTGTCGTTTACAAGTTCTGCAAAAATGGCGAGGCTGGGACTTGTTGTAGTTGTTGTAGTAACAGAACTTGGTATTGCCAGAATCACAGCGAGGGCATTTCAACTGCTCCGGTTGGTCCAGAAGAAACTGTGGCGGCTGATGTTGATGATGCCGTCGGATCGCCGTCGTCGGCGGAGGAGATTTGTGAATTTCCAGTGTCTTCCTCCAATCAAAACGGTCACTCGAAACATGTTTAGAACTCAAACCCATCTCCGAAAAAAACAGCTTTTTTTCTAGACGAGGTTGTTTTTGGGAGGATCCAGAAGGAGATAGAAGAAGGATAGGAAAATTAAGGTTTATATTCAGTAGACGCGAGGAAACTTTCAGTCAGAAGCAGCCATGTCCTCTCTCTCTTTCCCTCTCTAAGATCAGATTACTTAGCCTGGTACCAATTACCATAACCAATATGATTTAAAATTAATAAAATTCTATATAAATTTTAAAATTAATTATAAACTCAGACAATTACTTAAAATTCTACTTAAATATAATAAAATCAGATTAAAACCAGATCGAAACTTAATTTTGATTTCGGTTACGGTTTTATTTTGAGATGAAACCAGGTTAGACCAGCCCGTGCCCCCTAATAATTACACAAACAAGACAAAGAAACATGTTTGAGCAAACCCTAATAGCAAATTACACTTTGAAATCACACTTAAAATGAATAATATTGCAAGCTAAATAATCACTCAAAAATACAATATTTTCATTTTTTACCCTTTCTAAACCATTCTGGGGGAACAGGAGATGCTTAGCCTATAAGGAGAGAGGAGGGGAAGGACACGTGGAAGTGGAAGAACCGTCGATAGTGGGGGGAGATTTTCGGGTTGGTAAAGGTAGTGGAACCCCAACGAATATTGCGTCTGCATGATAAATGGGATAAGCCCTAAAATCAATTATTAAGACGACACGTCGGCCGAGTAAATATAATTAAATATTAACTACATGTTAATTGTTTGGTAGAGAAAGATAGGTGGGACCCATTATTTCAGGTTGGCATCACGTGGCTGCACAATCCCCACGGCCCCTCCCTGCATGTGACTTCATGGTACACTTGTGCTCACTGCTCCCCAACACCTAATTTCCTAATCTTTCAAATTATCCCTTAATAATTAATCTACTCTTCGTTAAATTGTCATTTCCCCTCCTTTCTATTAAGAGTGGGCACAGTTCTATCCGGTCCAATTTTATTCTGAAATAGAATTAGAATTCATAGTTTTGAATTAAAATATAATAATAAATTATGTATTTTTTATCATATTTGAGTTGTGTTTTAAGTAATTAGACGAATTTGTAACTTATTTTAAGATTTATCAGATTTTATTAGCATTTTGGTAGAATTTTACTCGATTAAGAACTTTTTTGACTTACGATTTCAATTTGTTTCATAATTTTTTACTCTTAAAGATTGACACCGACCCATAAATCACGATTTTTAAAAATTAGAACTAAGACCGGATCAAAATTTCTAGTTCCAGTCCAATTTACAATTCTGATATGATTTTACCCACCCCTAATTTTCATGAACTCTTAACTTGCATCTCCCGAGAAAATGTCATCTAAACGAAATTTTTAATGATATTAATTAACATCTCAAATTATGAATTTTTCAAATGACTTAAATTTCTATATATTTTTAATTTACATTTCCAATTTCATATTTTTACTAACAAATATTTTAAATTTTTTTTTTATTAATTATACATTTTAAAATTCGATATTGATTTCTAAGAATGACTCAACTAGCATAAATTCAACAATAAATTGTTAGTTGATAATGCTTTCAATACGGAGGTATTGATAAATAAATATCCTAAATTCAATAGTGATGATGATTATATGCACGAAATCGTGTGAACATTAGTACCTAGACAGGGTAAAAGCGGTTGCTGCCAGCAAAAAAGCAAGGCTTTTGTCGGCGAGAAAGTGATTATCTCAGTGCCCAAATGGTATTGGCAAAAAAATAAGGTGGATAAGAATCAAATAACTAACGAGATCCACAATACGAATTTATTCTCTCTCCTGCTGAGAAAGCAAGCAGCCCTAGCACAGAGTTCAGATCAGGATCATTGTCGTCTCCACCAATTAAACAATTGCTATAAGGAGGAATAATGATCCAACGGCGGATGTCTCATGTGCACCACATCAATGGCTGACCGGGACCCACTAGATTAGTGAAGCAATCCAGGAAAGTACTTGGCCAGCGTAAGCGTGAAAGTCTATAAAAATGTTTAAGAGTAGGAAATGGTACCTTGATCTGATTGAACAAGCAAGTAGCCAAATCTCAAGAACAATAATCTCTTCCTTCACATGGTGGCTGTAGCAAATTGGACTCGCCGGTTCATTCAGAACCGTCAATTTCTGCTCTTAAACAATCAATTTCGGTTCATAAGTCCTTAGAGGTCAAAAATCTTAAAAGCCAACAATATCAGGAGTAAAACTCTATCCAAAAACGAATAAAATCCGAAACAAACCTAAACCCTGATCTAAAATCTATCTGGGTACCAGAACCATCGGTTCCTTACTCAAGTTATGGAACCAGAGGTGGAACCGGACAAGGACCGTGCCCACAGAAGTTCCGTGGTCCATTAAGAAGCAAAAGCATGGTTACGCAAAACCAAGTGGGGGGCAGAATCTGGATCCCTACTTCCAATAATTCCACTTTAAAACGAAAAAAAGGGTAGAGAAGTATAAGAAAGCAAGTAGGGGCTCACCATTATACCTGTCTTTCCTCATTATTTCATATTTGGATAACTTAAAACTGAATATTTTTGTCCCTTTTTTTCAATTAATGTCAATCATACCGCCTTTTGTTGTTTGGATGCATCTCGCTAGGGCTGGGCGCGGGTCAATTCGAGTCGGGTCAGGGAAAATCTTGACCCGACCNCGACCCGTTACGACCCGTTACGTGCAGGTCGGGTTTGACCCGCGGGTCGGGTCGGGTTTGCCCACCCCTACATCTCGCAGACCGTTGAGTTGTGGCGCAGAATTGAGTTCTTCACTCCTCTATTTGCAGCAACAATGGCAGCCACACTTGTCTTAACCATGTCTCCCACTTTGCTTTCCATGGTCCCTGCACTTGTATTCCAAGTAAGATAAACCCCATTATCACTTGACCAAACTCTAAAAAAAAGGCTAAAAACGAAGTCCACTACTACCTGACTTCCATTGCCTCTTTCTCGGTTAGTCCTCATTGTCAATTGATTCTTCCGGCTGTGCAATGTAAAATCTACAATGTCAAAGTAAGACCGAAAAAAGGAAGGATTCATCCGCACAGTAATCCAAACCCAAATGTTTCAAGAAATTTCAAAGAGACACTTCCATGATTATGGGTCAGGGAATCTATCAATCAAGTCACAATTATGCAAGGAAGTGATGACATAGTATAAATACAAGTACGCGAAAGGACGAGGGACAGTCTGTAGACAAGTAAGATGCAATTTGTAACTACACACTACAACTAAAGCCGCCAAATGGGTCCTTTTTTTTAAACTTTGGTCTTTGCATCAGACTCCATCACACTACACACTACAGACAGACTCCATCACCTCTAATCAAAGATATCGCCCTGGCAGTCATAAAATATGAATTGCATCTGCAAAATTGGCCTCAGAATTTGAATTCCTTCTTCGATTTTCCTTCCTTCTCGTGCATCTTTCGCTTCCTTTTCTTCTCATTCTGCACCACCCCCACTTCATTAATTTCTCTTCCTTTCAAATAATTTTTCAACTAAAAAACCTTTGAAGAATTGTTAAATAATGGTGAAAGCGCCTTCCCAGCAATAGTAAAAAAATAGTCTTTTAGGGAACATTTTTTTAAACATGTTAGATCATTTACTTAACAATAGAAATTCAAAAAATAAATACATAAATCCTTAAAATTGGTTAAAGCTCTGCAACATGAGTGAAAAGAAAAGAGAGCACACCTCGGCAACCATGTCACTAAAATCCTCCCTCTGACTCCGCATCTTCTCCTCCTCCCTTGCTTCCTCGTACCTATAAAGATTCAAAAGTTGATAATTAGACCTTGAAAAGTTACAGATGAGACGAGATCTAAAAGGGCTTCACTTACTTAGCAGGTAAAACATTTTCCATACTTTCCAACTCTTCAGGTTGTAAGGTGACATCAACCTTATCTGTTTTTTGCCCCCTAAGCAAATCGACCTGCAAGAGAAACAGTTAGGCAAGCGTGTGGATAGACTTAGAGAGAGATCACAAAGCTATTTGCAAGAAAAATAACACATTAAAGAAAACTTGTGATAGCCTATTTAAGTTATTTGACCTAATAAAGTATGTTCGCAATATCTATGCTTGTCTTTTACCTTTTCATCAAATAATTCATCTCATTTACATACTAAAACTTAGATATTCAATGACATGGAATTCATTCAAATATGATAATGTCAAAGAATTAGGAAGACCATGTCCTCCGATTATGAACCAAAAAAAGTTCACACATCCTTGATCCTCCTACCCTTTTGGCTCCTGTTTTGTCCTGAGCACCACTGCTAACCACATACCTATAAGCAAAAAATACAAAATAAGGCAGGGAATTAGGCAAGAAGATTTATAGAGAAAAATGTTCCAAATAGAATTTGCAAAAAAAAAAATGCATACGTGTGTGTTGTTCCAAGTAAAGTCCCAGGAGCGATTCTTTCTTCCTTCTCTTCAAGTACCTAAAAATAGGGGGAAAGTTAATATTCTTTGTTGTAAATTGTGAGTGAATGGCATTGTCCTGATAACCATACTTGATAAAGAGGCCTTTCTGGTTCCTTCCTCTGCTGCTTTCGAAGGTCAATTACATCAGGAGTCTCAACACCAGTGGGAGTGCTACATAAAGGGAAGCACTATTTCAATAGAAAGACTCAGAAAATAAACAAAGTCCCCAACAAGAACACAAAATCCCCAACTAGAACACACGTAGAAAAGTCCAACTCATCCTAAGGCACATAATTTGTCGGCTTTTCAAGAGAGAATGAAGAAATAGACTTTTGTGAACAACAGAAAAGAATATAAACTTATACCTTGATAGACTGTCCACAGATTCAATTCCATCCTGTAGTTCCTCTTCCTCAATTTCCTCCTCTTCTTCCTCTTCTTCTTCCTCTTCCTCTTCCTCTAAATCACCCCAATGCTTGGATTTATCAACAGGTTCTTCCTGCAAAAACTAGTCTATCACTATTTGCTAAAAGCAAAAGATTACTTTTAACAAAAATCCCATTATACCCATACTATTACATAAAGAAATTTGAGGGCCTCTACAACGATAGGACTGCAAAGACTAATATCAACCATCATCATAACCACAAGGAGGAGTCAGCATAACAGGTACCTCGTAATTTGGTTGATCTTGTTGTTGAACACCAAAAACATCACCATATAAAGGGCGCCCAAACTATGAGTAGTATAATAAACGAGTAAGATCCCACCCAAGAGACATGTTACCAACACAATAATAAAATAAAATAAAAACTCAAAACAAAATTAGATACTATACATCAAAACCTTACTTCATCAACAGGCGGCTTTCCCCACCCACCAGGATGGAAACCAAAGCTAGCTCCAGGGGGGATAGGAGCATTCAGTCCAGGAATTTTCAACTGCGGGTATGAAGGTGGAGGACCATACCTCTGCAGGAAATATAAATCAACATAAAGTAGGAAAGGAGCGTACATTACATCCAAAACAGGCACAAGAAGTTTGATTGTATAACCTGCATATTGATGAGCCAAGGTGGAGGAGCACCCTCTGGCATGCCAAGACCTTCTTTAAGTTCATGTGACAACATGCCCGGTTTCATCTCTCTCAACTTAACCTACAGGGGAATAAGCATAAATTTAAATGATTGAGGTATCTTAAGGTGAAAAGTAGATGCATTGAGAAATTCACCAAAAGTATTTATAATTATTTGATTAGTTTATCAGAGAGAAGATTGTAGCTGTAATTACAGAATTGAACTTGAATGGAATAAAAGAAGCTGCACGAATAAATCATATTTTTTTATCAGAAATAAAAATTTTGCACAAGATTTGATTCAACATAAAATAAACACATTCATTCTAATTTTATTTAACAAATAAATATACATACAAATAAGTGACTTCCTACCACGTATTTTGAAGGTTGAATTTTAGAATATCACGTAGAAAAATAGCATTGTCCAACTTTTGATAATTTACTAGAAGAATCAACAACCATAAATTTTTCTTCTACAAGCAATAACCTTGGATATTTCATAGGCTAACTAATAAAAATAGGAAAAACAACTTAAAATGAAAAATCATCAACAGTTGGTTTTTATTGATGTTGCCCTTGTCATCCTTCAATATAAAAACAGAAGTATTCAGAATCCTATCTTTGGTGGGGTAATAGATCCCATTATTCTAAGAGTCAAAGAAAAGACCTCAAATTCTTTTCCTTCATGATATAGATCGCCAAGTGACGTCAGCTTCGGCTTTGTCTGATACTTAAAAAATGCATCATGGAGGACCTATAACAATTCATTCAACAATTTTAGGTGATGGTGAACTCGCAATAGCAAATCATTCAAGTGATGCAGTCAAAAGAATGATGAGCACCAAACTAAACAAAAAGAAAACTAACAGCACCTGATAGTCAATGTCCATCTTCCCCATCTTTGGTTGCATCCTTTCACGTTGTTTTTGCTTCAGCTTCTTACTATCCTCTTTTTCGATGTAAGCCTTCAGGAAGAAGCGATAATAACAAATGAAACTGGTCAAAAAATTTCATAACATAATGGGAAAAAATTATGGTAGACACCTAGAGAAAAGAAGTGAGGAATAAAGGATAAATTTTCCTTGCATGAATATGATAGTATCCAAAGCGATCCTATGTACTATTCAACGCTAAAATGTAGCAAAACGTACACATATAAGAAACTTTGAGGTCTCTCAACCTCCACCTTTTGATCACTACCTCACTGATATTTTCTCAATCCATTATCTATTTTATTTATGAACTCCCTAACTCTAAACATTCCTTAACTACCACTAACTTCTATTAAATACTAACAACCTATGACTAATTACAATTGAATCCTATCATAATTATTATAACATAGAGAAAAACCGATAGAGAATTTGACCACCAGTTAAAAAAAAAAAACCAACATTAATTCTGCCAAGCATACACAGTACTAGAAGGAAGAATTATTGAACGTTGCAGAAAAAATAGCATTATGTGAAACTCAAGAAAGTTTAGAACTTAGAGTCGAAATCAAACTTTTTCAACGCCGTGAATGTATTTATATATGTTGCTAGAAAAAGGTAAGAACATAAAGAATCTCATTTTCAACACAGAATATTTTCACAACATGGACTATCACATGTCATCAGGTAACAGAATGAAATAGTTAAAAAAGGAACAGAGAAGTTGGGGACTGGGAATGATACATGCAACTCTTAACAAATAGAGCTTCATGAACTATAAATGTGATGGAAAATTTACCTAAAATATTAATATTTGACCAAATTACCTGCCTTATCTTCTCAATTCCAGTTGCAGCAATAAAATCAGGAAGTTGGAAGGGTTGCTTTTCAATCCCACGCTTACCCTGCAAATAGTCACAAATTGATGAGATACAAGTAGATAGCATCAAGTTAATTTTCAATAACAATGAAGCCCTAGAAAAGATTTCTAACCACTCAATACTATTTAACCAAGACATACTTCAATTTGATACTTTATACTATAAACTTCCCATTAGGTAATCACATTAATTAGGTAATCACATTAATATCTGCATCCTATCCCAAACTATTGATTATAAAATATATATATATATATATATATATATAGATTCAAGAGTGCCCTTCGCCAAACCCCTACAAGTCCATGCTCCATGATTGTCATAAGAGTTCCCCTGCAAGAACCAGATATATCGATATGAGAAACCTTATGAGCTTCCTGCCTCATTTTACAACCTAAATCCCTTACATTTACTATGGCCATTAACCATGGAAATCCACTAATTAAGGGTTCCCGATTGAAATAAATTGTTAACCTGTAAAAATTTCCTCTTTTGACACCAATGCCTTGGCACAGGAACAGTGTTTCGATATGACTTTAGAAACACGAGCAACTTAGGATCAGATGAAGTTGCATCCCAAATCTAAAAAAATAAAAATAAAAATAATGATAGACAAGAATAGTAATATTAAAGAACACATGAAACTGGATAATTTTCAACCTAATATACCTCAACAACATCAGGTCGTGAGCAAACCTGCTTCAATTCAGCAATTTTCATTCGACGTTGAAGCTGCAATACGATGAAAATTTGTTTTACCATCTACCTGGAAAATAATGTCAATAGAAATCATTAAACAAAGCACAAGACACTCAACCTTTTTCTTCTTATTAGATATGCCTTTCTCTTTTTGTTGATCATCATGGTCATCGTCTTCTGAATCTGAGTTGACTTTCTTCTTTGCGTCAATTTGTTGGGCAGAATCATCTTTATTGTCATTGTTCTAACAAAAAATTAAAGAACTTAATAAGTATTGATGGAAATAACAAAAAAACATTCACTCGTCAAACAATAAGAGCCATTTTTTTCCTAATTACCTCAACACCAGCAGAATCAAGGAAACTAAATTTCTCAAAAACTTTTTTGAGATCGTCATCCAATAAGTCATCTAACTCGGCCTTCTCTGGAACATACTCCACTTCTACATTCTCAACAACCTTCAAAATATTTGACAGTCACTATAGAGCTTGAATCGTACATTAGATTTCAAAATACTACAAATGAATCAGGGATAATAATATGGTTATCATCAATAAACGAATCATAAAACTCCAGAAGACAAAGGGAAGTTCAATTCTTGAACAATACTCCTAAAGGTTTTGTTTCGATTGTGTTAAAAACGACGAAACATAGCACTACTTCTCAAGTTTTTAATTAGCTTCTAGGTTTTCATTCTGGTTCCCATTCAGAATTTACTCACCCAAAAGATATAACGTTGTCTACTAAACATAATTCCAACCGTCGATACAAAAATCTTACGCATAATCTAAATTCACGATCAACAAACAAGAAAGAAGCTACGGAAAAACCTTATGGGGATCACCGTTCTCCTTCTCATCATCACCACCGGCATCACTATCGTCCTCAGTGCCGGTATCAGTCGCTTTATAAACCTTCTGATTCTTCTTCTGTTTCCGCCGACGACGTCGTCGTTCAACCTCCCGCGACTTCTTGGCGGCGCCAGACTTAGGGTTAGGGTTCAGGCCACCGTCGAGATTAGACAAAGCACCGTTTTGCTGCAGAATAGTCTCTGCGGTCATTCTAAGCGTACGAGCTTCGAACAAACTTGCTGGACAATCGGAAAGAGGATCTGAGAGTGAGTACAGGGAAGACAGGAAGCGCAATCACGCAGTGAAATGGAAGGATGATGAAGATATATAATGCTAATTCACAGTTCACACGCGTATGTTTCGATTTCGCACGTGAAAGTGAATTGCTGCTTAATTATTTTTTTGCGAATAATATATTTAGATGCAAAGCGATAAGATTTGAAGTCTGTGTTGTCACAGTGGGGTAGTTGTTACCTCTAATGTGAGGTAGCTCCTTGTGGCAACAGGTACGGGCCTTCTATCTCTGAGCCGTTGAGTCTCTGTGATTTAACTCTCTCACAAACTTTTGGATCAGGGTGTGAGAGCCTTGAGGACGAAAATTATCGCATTTTTGATGCAGATGGGCCAGTTGGCAGTGGAGCCCTTGGGCAACAAATTGTTGGTAAAATCTTTTTCACCAAAGCTTAATAAAAATTTGGGCCAAATTAAAGTCGGTCCAAAATTAAAAAATTTGATCAAAACATGATAAAAAATTACATGATAAAGGTTAATTTCACTTGACCCTCTGATTTCATTAAATATCTTTAATAATTTTTCCTAGCAACCAACCCCTCCAACATTTCTATTTGTTATACAATACCTTCGACTAGGGGTGAGACTCACGGGTTCGGTTCGGTTATTTTATAAAAAATAACCGATCCGACGGGTTGAGGTTTGAAAATTTTTAACCCGAAGCGTATCCGATCAATTTTGATATCCAACCCATATTCGACGGGTTGAGTTCGGTTAAGATTCAGTTTTTTATTCGGGTTGGGCCTCGGGTTGGGCTTCGGGTTTAGAGCGGGTTTAAAGTGGATTTGGAACGAGTTGTCGGGTTTCGCAAGCCACTCACCCTATACATATTTATGATATGTAATTTGAATTAATTAGAGAGTTGTGTTTTATAACAACAAAATTATTCATATACATTTTAAGAGCTCAAAAGAAAAATTCCTACATCGACTAGACCTTATGTTTAAACCGAATTATGCAGATCGAGCCTCTTTGGATTGGTTTCCGGTTTGGTCACAGTTTTGAAAATCAAAAACTGTGAAACCCTAAGCAAACTACATAATAAATATAATCAATCTAAATCTAGTTAGTCCGACTCAATCCCGGTTAAAACTCGACAAACTTGAACTGCCCAAGAACCTAACAAAAGTTTCATAATCAAACCAAAATACATTTAGATAAATTTATAATTTTATTATTTCAGTTTTTATAAAATCAAAATCGAACAATGAAAACCAGTTGAGTCTCGAGTAAATTATCAGACTCAATACTCGAGTAAACTAGAAGTGTACCGTCTGATTCAAAACCATGGTGAAACTAAATTGAAACAACTAGTGTTTGTTTGTCTTCACTTGTGATTTATTCTATGATTTCAAAAATTTATTTTATAAAACTTTGAGTAAACAAATAACATTTTGACGAAAAACGGGTTGGGTCGGGTTTTAATAAAATTAACCGAAAACCGACCCACATAAATTCGGTTAATCATGGGATGGTTTTGTTCGAGTTTCAACGAAAAAATAACCATCTTCGGGTTCAGTTCGATTCGCGGGTTGACCCAATCCAATTACTTGTCCTACCTTCGACGTTATTTTTTTCAATGTCAATTTATCAAATTTACATCTTTCAGTAATGCATTTTTTATTTTCAATTTTATTTTCTCAAAATTTTAACTTAATTTTAAAGCGTACATAATGCGTTAACTATTTATTTTTAAAGACGGTAAATTAAAGAGAGTTGATAAACAATACACATTGATAGATTACCATTAAAAAACAAGGGTGCTATATAAAAAAATTAGAAGGTTTCAAGTAATGATTCTAGAAAAAAAAAATCATTCCGAATATTTAGTGAAATCATTCTCAATGTTCATCGTGTTCAGTGAAGTTAATATTTTTTATAATTTGAAACCAATTCAAACATTTTTGTGAATTCGAGGTTGAACTTCATTAGTTCTCACTTCAAAACTATCATGAAATCAATCAGATCATGTTCACCTCTATTATTAACTCAAAAATAATATTATTTTTACATAATCTGATCAAATTATTTATTTTATTTTATATTTTTAAATTATATTTAATAAATATAATAAATAATTATTAATAATTTATTAAATTATAATTTAATTGCAATAATTACTCTTCCCTAATGTTCTGAAATAATCAAAACATCATATATTAATTATTTATTAGCTTTGACTTTAGATTCGAGTGGCACAATTTCTCCACCAATAAAACCTAACCGTTGTAGATTCGCTCCCTGTCCGTTTTTAACAACCACGTGTTTTTTTTTCATATTTCAAAAGAATTATTTTTATTAATTCGCTCATTACTTGTCTTGAGTTGTCATCAAATTGCAACTAATTTAAATTATTTATCGTCAAAATTATAATAATAAATAAAATTGAAAATGCTCCTTAAATAACGAGGTCGTCTCTGTTCTCGTCTGCAATTCATCTCTCCAGTCTCTGCCAGAGCTTCGATGGATCAAATCCAGCACAAGTTTATCGAAGTTGAGGGGCTAAAGCTGCACGTAGCTGAACTTGGAGACGGTTCACAATCCAAATTCTTTACCCCTCTTACTTTTGTCTGAAAATTTTTCTGATGTTTTGATCTTACACTCCGATTTCCAGGTCCCAATGTCGTCGTTTTTCTTCACGGATTCCCAGAGATTTGGTATTCTTGGCGGCATCAGATGATCGCACTGACCGGAGCAGGATTCCGAGCGATTGCTCCCGATTTCCGAGGGTATGGACTCTCCGACGCGCCACAGGAACCGCAGAAAGCGTCGTACAGTGATCTCGTTAGCGACCTTCTTGGCATTCTCGATAATCTAAGCATTGCTAAGGTACTATGGAACTTGATTTTACATCTGATAGAAGAAACAAAATATTGTTATTCGCTGAAAATTAGGGACGAACTGCGACAGGATTGACTACGCTTCTCTGTTTCTATCTTTTGGATTAGCTTCACTTGATAGGCTCCTTAGAAACAATCAATCTCATACATGGAATCGCAGGCTTTTCTCGTCGCAAAAGATTTTGGGGCTAGGCCAGCTTTCGACTTTGCCCTTTTACACACCGATAGGGTTTTGGGTGTTCTTACATTGGGCGTGCCATTCATGCCCCCTGGCCCTTTTACAATCCACAAGCACCTGCCTGAAGGGTTCTACATTTCTCGATGGATGGTTTGCTCGTTACTTCGTTCCTTTTTTCATGATTGCTTCGAAGTTGATCATAATTCTCTCCATTTCAGGAACCCGGCAGGGCTGAAGCTGATTTCGGCCGCCTTGATGCTAAAACTGTAGTTAGGAACGTTTACATCCTGTTCTCCAAAAGTGAAATTCCAGTTGCTGCCGAAAACCAGGAGATAATGGATTTAGTGGACTCATCAGTGCCTCTTCCCCCATGGTTCTCCGAAGAAGATCTGGCAACTTACGGAGCTCTGTACCAGAAATCTGGGTTTGAAACAGCCTTGCAGGTTCCATACAGGTAATGCACCAAATTCGAATTCCCAGTTTCTTCATCAATTTACACCCTGCTGATGCTGAGTTCCAAGTTATAGATTTTTGTGCATCAATGGAGAAACACTCTTTTAAACTTATTTTTGTGCATCCCAGATCATTAACTTCAGTCTCAAGCATTACAAATCCAAAAGTCACAGTGCCGGCACTTCTCGTGATGGGAGAAAAGGATTATGTGCTCAAATTTCCTGGAATGGAAGATTATGTAAGAAGTGAAACAGTCAAGCTGTTTGTCCCAGATCTGGAGATCATATTCTTA
Organism: Begonia fuchsioides; assembly: GCA_003255005.1. Lineage (NCBI taxonomy): Eukaryota > Viridiplantae > Streptophyta > Magnoliopsida > Cucurbitales > Begoniaceae > Begonia > Begonia fuchsioides. The sequence continues at coordinate 512,273 of QAOC01021264.1, forward strand.
CCCGAAGGAACTCATTTTGTTCAAGAGCAATCGCCTGGAGAAGTGAATCAGCTCATTCTCTCTTTTCTCAAGAAGCACATTTGATTGTGCAACAGAGTGAAACGCATGACTTGTTAGAGATTTGGAAGACGAGGTATGTATGTGTTTTATATGAATAATAATGAAAGACTGGTTTGGTTGGAGCTCATTTTTCTGGTGCGTTAAAGAAAATGGACAAAATACGAGGAATTAGAGAAAGTACAAACAAATTTAATGAAGCTTCTGTTCATGTTTTTTGTCTTAATCTGTGCTCTTTCTCTTTGGGTCTAATTTGACGAAAATGGGATATCTTGTTGCACGAGTGGTTCCTTCTCTGGTCTCAGTGCTCCCTTGAGATGATCAAAATGCTGGTTGAGATATCTCAATCACATACCGTGTTACTAGGGATAAGCCGACGCTGGTTTGGGTTGGTTTTTGATTCTGATGGTCTGTTCGGGTTAGTTGTAGCATTGGTCTTTGGTTTCCGGGTTAGATGACTAATTATTTCTTAGAAGGTAAGTTAATGTGTTAAATAATAATTGATACAATAAATATATTAATTATTATTTTTTAATTTATTATTAATTATTATTTGATAAGTCTATGTATTTTTAAAACGAACAATATAATGATAAATATAGACTTACTCGTAAATAAAAACTCGAAAGCTCGGCACAATATTTTGACGGTGAAGAAGCTTCTCCGCCGTCTGTTTTGACGCGGAGAAGAAAGGGGAGGGACGTGAAAGCTTGCAAGGACGAATCTCCGTTGTTTGTCAGAGAGGGATGGCTTCGTTTGATGCTTACGCTGTGGACGGCGAGGATACCTACTCCGGACATGGATCCTACTCGAATTTTCCCGGCGGAGGCTTCTCCGGCGACCTTCCTGCTTCTGGCGGATTTCCTACTGACGAGGAAGTTGCTGTTGAGCACGCTGCGCCTTCGCCGGGCCTGTACGAGTTCGGGGATCCGGCTCATGGCTATCCCCCGTCGCCGTTTGATCCGATTCATCTTGAGAATGGAAACGGCAACGGCTATGGAATTGGCGAAAATGGGATCGGGGATGGAGTTTTCGTGTCGGATGGTCCAATTCTACCGCCGACCGAGATGATGGTAGATGAAGGATTTGCTCTTTGGGAATGGCGCCGGTGAGGTTTTAATAGCTATTGCAGTTTCGATTAAGCTTGGGTTTTCTTTTCCCTGTAGTGATTGAAGATGACAGAGGATCGATCAGATCTTCTGGTTACTTTAGATGTGTTAAGATCTATAGTTGCTGAATTTGATTTTTTGAGTCTTCCTGCTGATTAACCAAGTTTACAGACGAACTCCTTGCTGGTTTTTTTTGTGGGGGTAATGGGTGGATTTTTTTTACGAGTCATTATTTTTCTGTTTGAGGTAATTATGCGACGTAGAAATGGAAGGGGGTGATGGCTTTGGACTAGAGATTAAGAAACTAAATCGATCTAGGAAGTTTTTTATTTGCCATTTTCGTGAGGGATCTGATGAGGCTAGACTGAGAGAGTAGCTACTACAGACCTTGCTCCTTTGATCTCCATAAGAGTTGACTGAGTTCCACTTTCGTATGAAGAGGATGAACATGATGAAGTTATTAGGTTATAGATAAAGGAACGAAGACTCTATTTTGTTCTATAGATAAAGGAATTAAAACTCTATTTTGTTAATTCTTTCTTTCACCGTTCTGCAGCCAAAATGCCATTCACCTTGAGCAGAAGGAGAAGATGGAGAAAGAAATGAGAATCCGTATCATCGAGGAAGCAGAGGATTATATTCGAGGTTTCTACGAGAAGAAAAAGTTAAATGTTGAGACTAACAGGGTGAACAACAGAGAAAGGGAGAAGGCAAATTCTGCTCTGCATTCACCTAACTCTTCTTTTCTTCTCTTTCTCAAACATTTTTAACTCTAAACTATTGCTTTTTTCTCAAGCAGTTGTTGGCTGCTAATCAGGAAAAGTTTCACAAAGAAGCTGATAAACAATATTGGAAAGCAATTGCAGAACTAATTCCTAATGAGGTTCCCAACATTGAGAAAAAGAGAAGCAAGAAAGATCAAGACAAGAAGCCATCAATCACTGTTATTCAGGGCCCTAAGCCTGGCAAGCCTACTGATCTTTCGAGGATGAGGCATATTCTTATGAAGCTGAAGCACACACCCCCACCTCACATGATACCTCCACCACCACTTCCTGCCAAGGATGCCAAAGACAAAAAAGATGGAAAAGATGCACCTCCAAAGGAAGGGGTCCCTGTTTCCTTGCCCAAAAATGTCACCTCTAATGGCTCATCACGCACCCATGAACAAGCTTCCCCTGCTCAAGACCCCATAGCCGTGTAAGCCAATTCTATACTCATTCTTGATAGCCCAATATTTTTCCATCCATCTCTTTCAGCTTTGGTGTGTACTTTCTTCCTCTTGCATTTTGCTTTTTATCTGTAATATGCTGCGGTATTAGTATTAGTCCCCAAGAATAAGAACAGGTATTAGTTGGTTGGTTTTTGTATACCCTTTTGGTTGAGATTTCAATTTTCATTGTTGTGAAATTCATGCTACTTATTTGATGTTGTTGCTGTCAGTAAACATCAATTGTCAAATGTCATTCTGGGGTTGCTGGATTCTTACAAATATACCGACCAACAAACGAGACTCTGAGTGCTTAATTTTCATTCAACATTTGTGGAATAATTCCTTCATTTCTCTGATAAAACTGCAATCTTTGATCTCTTACTTACTCAGGTTAGCATATCCCCGCAAAGGAAACACACAGGGCAATAAGAGAAACTAGAAAATTTGGTGCAACTATAGATGTTTGATTTGAAGTTTTACTTGCTAGTTTTTGTATTATTTCACTACTCATTAAGTCTTGACTCCCATTTTAGGACATTCCACAAAGTTTCTTCACCAAATTTGTGCCTTTCCAGCTTCTATGACTTAAACCAGAGTTTTGAAAATTGTAGGGGTAGGCGTTGTCTTTCGAGATGAAGCAGAACTGGATTCGTAAAATACAGTCCAATTCTAGTTTATCTCTGTCAAGTTTCAAATATAAAAAATGTATATATATATATTTTATTATATTTGAGTCAAGTTTTTAGTGAATGCACATGTTTAAAATTGATTTTTGAGTTTTATTTGATTTCGAATTAGATTTTATTTAATTTTAGGTAATTTTTTACTCGCGGTTCAATTTTGACAGTTCCAATCTGAACTGTGCTCAAGAGATAATGATTTGATGACAAATGCAGTAAAAAAATCACCAAAATTCTTGCGAACTACTTTGCATAATCAACATTCATCCATCTTTTATTGTTTGAAAAAAGAATAATCATCGAGAATGCACTTAATATAAAATCCACCCACGAAGAAGCCCCACATTCTCATATCAATTGTCAATCTGTTCTTCATCTGGGTATGATTTGAGTGAGAGTAACAGGGACAGAACTCATCTGGTAAGTAGTAGAATCCATGGAGTTTCTATGAGACAATGGCACCCCACTCAACCCAGAGCCCTTGAAAAATCCAGGGGGTGTGAGCAGCTTCTCGTTAAGACGCACATTCTTCGTCAGCATATCGACGACTTGAGTCATCACCGGCCTCCTATTCGAAACGCCTTGAGTGCAGAACAGAGCCACCTTCATAAATCTGATCACTTCTTTCTCGGGAAATTCTACCATTTCCGGATCCACCGCCTCCACGAGCTTTCCATCTTCATGAAGTTCCCATACCTAATTCGGAAAAAACCAAACCAGAAGTAGAACATAAGACTAAAAAAGAAAAAAAAAAGGAAATCCACTTACCCATTCGAGAAGGAACTTTCCCAGCCCTCCCCAGTTTTCTTTTCCACTACTTTTCCCACAAATCACCTCAAGTATTAGAACTCCAAAGCTGTAGACATCAGCCTTCATCGTCAGCTGACCACCCATCACATACTCTGGAGCTAAATACCCTCTGAAACCAATAGAGTAACGAAGATTTGGAAGTGCAAAATCTTAAGATTTTAGCACAAGAAACTGGTCTGAACAGAGCAATGATGAACAGATTAAAGGACTCGATCGAAAGTTCGAAAGTCGACTTACGTTGTCCCGGCTATTCTGGTGCTTATGTGAGTGATGTTATCCGGGAAGAGTTTAGCCAATCCGAAGTCGCCGATCTTTGGATTGAAGTCTTTGTCGAGAAGTATATTACTTGATTTGATGTCCCTATGCACGATTCGTGGATCGAGTTCTTCGTGGAGGAACTGAAGTCCTCTTGCAGTTCCAATGCAGATAGCTGATCTTTTTTCCCAGTCCAGTTTGATTTTTGCATTTCTTCCTACAATTTCAGGAGGGAATGTACAAAACCTAATGAAATCACCATAATCAAAATCAACATCTACCTTAAAATCCCCAAAAAATGATTAGTTAAGAGTCCTCTAGTTTAATATATAGCATTGAAACTAATCTTGATATTAAGAGTTTTGACTATTTTAAGTCGAGGGCAAAGATCCAATTATCGATAGTTGGACAGTATTGATTTTCTAACTCACTCTTCAATTTGTATGTACATTTTGTTAAATGAAAAATACGTACCTAATAATGCGCGATCAAGACTGTTATTTTCGACGTATTCATAGACCAAAATCCGGTGAGTTCCTTGAACACAGCATCCGATCAACTCGACAAGGCTAGGATGCTTGACATTCGAAATAGCTTTAATCTCGGTTAAGAATTCACCAACTCCCTGCTTTGATGCTGCAGAAAGTTTTTTCACTGCAATTCTTCTCCCACTTCTTAGAGTACCCTGGCAAGATTTAAATCAATAATGAAAGAACTATTGCCACCGCAAGAACAAGAAACATGGATGTAAAGATCACCTAAATTTGTGCTTATATATCAAGCAGTTCATTCAAAATAGTTCAAATAATTTCCATGTAATTGAGGTTTGCACCAGCTAACTAGATCATTCGAGTTTAACCATGGGATAACCAAAAAATGAACATTGAAAAAAGATGAACATGATCTGAAGAAATTTAAAAGTTAAAATTGGGTCCAGAATTCTTCTGATTACCTTATAAACAATGCCAAAACCTCCTTGTCCGATCTTATTGCTGGAATGAAAATTTTCAGTAGCTGATATCAATTCGTCGTAGGAGAAATGCTTAGTGCTCTCGAGCAGATCGCCTGGGGAACAGACAACAGAGGAAACAACATGATATCAAACAGTGAAAAAGGTTGTTTGTTATTCCAGAAAATAGTGCGACTTCAAGAGCTTACTGTCGATGTCGTCGTGGGCAGAGCCCCTTTTCCCAACAGATGATGGGCGAAAGCAGCTACAGCTCATGATTATTGCCTACGATATTACAAACATATCGGGGCTAGATAGGTTAGTTCACAGTAATCTTCTTCGTCATTCAAAGAAAACCATTACAGAGAGAGAGAGAGAGAGGGGATCATTTTCAGTTCTCCGAACAATTTCTGCGGGTTCTTCCGCATTAAATTTCATAATCTACACTACGAAACGAAAACGAGTAACCCAATAAAAGAAACTTTCAGAGGCAGAGATGGAAGAAATATGCAATCGAAATTCAAAAAAAGAAGAAAAGATATTCGGAAATGAAGAATACCTCCTTATGTGACATGAAAATGGAGAAAAACCCAGATCAATTTTCTTCTTCACTTTCCAACTTCTATATTGGAGCTCTTCTGAGAGAGCAGGAAGGCCACAAGTTATAGACGGAAAATTTCCTGGTTTACTTTTTTCTGTTTTGATTTAACAGAAATGGGAAAGGAAAGAAAAATGGACGATACTGATTGGCTGTATGAAATTTATAGTGGAGGTAGGTGAGCCTTCTTCATCATACGTCGTCCCTGTCCAGCTGTTCTCTTTCCACCCTCTTGTGAGTTTTTCTAGTTTTTTCAGTTTTTGCGTTGCCCAGATGAAAAGGTGAGTTTTTTGTTTGAAAAACAATCAGGACACTATGGACGGTAGAAAATTGAGTATTCCTTGATCTGATTCATCATCTAACGGTGGAAATTTCCCAACAATCGACGATACGAGGTATAAATATTCAGAGCGGAGAGAGGGAGAGAGTAGAGAGAGAAAGAGCGATGAGTAGCGGTCAGGGTCCGCATTCCCTGGCTTTCAGGGTGATGAGATTGTGCCGGCCTTCGTTTCAAGTAGATCCTCCACTCCGATTACATCTTTCCGATCTCTTCGTCGGAGAAGATATTTTCGACGACCCAATTGCGGCGTCTCAACTCCCTTCGCTCCTCGACTGCCGGGTCTCAACTCCTCTTGATTCCGATCTCAGCTACCGATCCCGATTACTTCTTCATGAATCCTCCGACGCAATGGGACTTTCGGGCCTCCTCGTCCTCCCTCAAGCCTTTGGGTTCCTCCCTCTCTTCTCTAATTGAGTGACTGCAATTTCTTCTTCTTTGGTTTGATTTTCCATTTGATACGTCTTCCAGGGCTATATATTTGGGGGAAACTTTCTGTAGCTATGTTAGCGTCAATAACAGCTCCAATTTTGAAGTTAGGGATGTCGTAATCAAGGTTTTTCTTCATGCCATCTCCCTTATTTGTTGATTCTTCACCCTTAAAGCTAATATCTGATTATGAGTTCAGTTTTCTCATTTGTAATGTCAAACAAACTGCATTGATTTCTTTTCTACCTGGTTCATAACAGGCAGAAATTCAAACTGAGAGGCAGAGGATTCTGCTTTTGGATACCTCAAAGTCTCCCGTTGAATCCATACGTGTTGGAGGCCGCTATGATTTCATTGTGGAACATGATGTCAAAGAACTAGGAGCTCACACGTGAGTTTTGTTCTTACCAATTGCTTTCTGCATGAAAGGAGAGTTAGATATGGTGACCTTATTGTTTCTTGTTTTCGCTGTTGATTGTCAATTCATAGGTTAGTTTGCTCTGCATTGTACACTGATGGCGAAGGCGAGCGTAAATATCTCCCTCAGTTTTTTAAGTTTGTCGTAGCCAATCCACTTTCAGTGAGAACAAAGGTGATTTCCGTTCGCTTTACTCGATGTAAAAATATTGACATTTTTTTTTGCTTTTTTATGCTACACGCATGCTCAAATCCTGGTTTTTCATTTCATAAGTATGTTATGTGCTCATTCTTCGTTTGTCTAACAATATGAAAGATTTTTTCTTTCCTTTTCAGGTTCGTGTTGTAAAGGTATGTTCCAGTTGATTAATCCTCTTGACAGTATAGTAAGTTTTTCGATTTCTCAGTATATTAATTTTGCCAAGACCAATGGCCTAAAACATGAACGCTTACACCTTTAACTTGATGTAAACTACATGAAATTCTTGGTGCTTCTTTTTGTCAAGTTGGTTTCCCCTCTTTTTTTTGTAAATTCTCTCCCGATCGACATGAAGTTCTGTATATATTCTCAATGTCTACCACTTTTAGATACCATCAAGTTAATCTAGCTGTTTGATGACTGAATATTTGGCAAACTATCCCCAAGCTTTGCTTTTTACTTAAATGTAGGAACATTATTTTGGTTATCGTCGCGATAGGAATATGGGCATCTTTAAATGTTAGAAAAGTAAGGCTGGAAATGGGTCTTCGCTCTTTTAGTTTAGAGTTCTATGTGAATCGCGTCCTGGTCACTTCATACTTCTGAATACCAACCAGCTCTTGTTTCTGTTTGATTGATTGAGCTGACATTCTCAGATTTATGAAGTCAAATTTATAAGAAAAAGTAACTTTTTTTTTTGTTTTTGCAAATGGGATTTGCATTTTCAATAACTCAGGAAACTACATTTTTGGAAGCCTGCATAGAAAATCATACAAAATCAAATTTATTTATGGATCAAGTTGAGTTTGAGCCTGTTCCTTATTGGAGTGCAATAATTTTAAAAGCTGATGAGCACCATACAAAGAATAACTCCCAAACAAGGTATCTATCTTGTGTACTTCAGAAAGGACAGCACACTTGATTTCCTGATATTCTGCTTTGGTTATTCTTTTTGGCATATATTCTACTGTGATATCCAAGCTAATGTTCTATTATTTGCTTCTTGAAACGGATAGCAAGGTGTTTAAGATTCCAACTCTAATCAGATCCGGTGGGGGCATCCACAACTATCTTTATCAGCTAAAACGATCATTGCAAGATTCTTCACAAAACAAAATGGAGGGAAATAATATTCTTGGGAAATTGCAGATAACATGGCGAACAAATCTGGGTGAACCTGGTCGCCTGCAGACTCAACAGATTCTTGGAACGGTAATTAATCACCATCTAATGGAGATATGTTTACCATTATATCATGCAAGATGAATTCACATAATATAGTCTATTGACCTTATTCGAAACATTGATTGCAGCCAAGTACACCCAAGGAGATTCACCTTCAAGTTCTTGACATACCGTCTACTATTGTTCTGCAAAGACCTTTTTCGGTAATTTCAAATCGATAGACGTGACTCTTTGATTCGCTAATGGCAAATGCTCTCCGAAGCCTTCGAATCTCTTCTTTGCTATATTATTTGCAGCTTTTATGAGTTATTTGAAGACAGTGTTTTCTTCTTGCAGTTGCAGTTTCAGCTTAAAAACCAGTCGGAGAGAGAGATAGGTCCTCTTGAGGTTATGATGATGGAGAGGGTTTCACATGAAGAGAAGGTTGTCTTGATATATGGTCTACAAAAATTGGTAATTCACTCTAATGGCTTCCTATTTTTTTATGAATTTTACTTTATTGTTCTTATGGAGAATATTTTATTTTTTAAATTAACCATTCTTAGATTTACAGTAGCCATAGTGACTGACGGTAAAATTAAATTAACCCTCAGGTTTTACCGAAGATCGAGGCGCTAGGCTTTGCCGATTTCCACCTGGTAGGCTCAGAGCATGTTTTATCTTGAATCCTTTAGATTTCTGAATTATGCATGCATCTGAAGTACTATTCTTGAAGAAGCCTTCTTAGTAAATCTCTAAATTGCAGTTGAAATTAGTGAGTTCTCCTTCAGAGAATATGTCTATTAATCCTCAGGTTTTACCAAAGATCAAGGGCCTGGTCAACATCTAGTTAATATTTCCCTGTGGTATTCTATCTTGATGTTGTAAATCCCTGGTTGTTCTGTTGACAGAGCCTCATTGCTACCAAACCCGGAGTTCAAAAGATCACCGGCCTCGCGGTCTTTGATTCGGAAGAAGATAAATACCATGATCCCATACCGGATTTGGAGGTCAGTTTCCTATCATCTGAATTTGCGCCTTCTAAACATTGTGAGTTTCGATTTGGATCATCTCATTCTCTGTAATGTGGAAGAAAGTCGCGATTTTTGCAGATATTTGTGGAGTTGCAATGAGTTTGAAGCCTGATTTTGCTCCCCGGATCTGGATTTGCTTCACTTTTCTCTGTAAGATCTGTTGTTCATGGTCCAAAGCTGACATTTTATTCTTCAAAATTAAATTCGTATCAAATATGAATATTTACAAAGCACCCCAAATCGAACAAAAGAAAAATGGGGAGAAATTACAAGAGAATTGTGTTGATGTGGGATCAGGCCTGTGGGCCCCAAGCTGCCCAATTGGCTTCGCTTCCAACACGTGGCATGGTGGGGACCCTAGATTGGATATCAACCTTGAAATTTGCCCCACACAACATGCCCTCGCTGTCAATCCTAGGCATTGGCTTCAGCTGCTTCGTTGGATGCTCGAAGCTCTTCAGTCCTTGAGCACTGTGAAACATGCACCCTGCGATTTCCAGATCTAGGTCAAAATTCGAGCTCTGAAGCTGGAAATTCTATGGAGTTGGTATTGTGTACCAGTTGGAAATGGAGCAAATGATTTTGCGCAGCTTGCTTTGACGATCTCCCGGTTATCTGAAATAACCACAGATCCATCTCCAGCAATGCCCCAAAACAGATTTACTCCTCCATTGCCACCCTGGATAAACAAATTGATGCGAATTTCTTCAGATATTCATGAATATTTTGACCTAGGGAGTGTTTTTAAAGGAATTGTGCCGTGATTGTGTGGAGAAAACTTGCCAGGGCAGAAAAAACAGATCCAGCCTTGTAATCATAAACGACGAATCCAAAATCTCCGTCAAGATCTTTGAGAACCTGATCGGCTGGGTAGGGTCCGCGATCGCGAAGAGTTCGATATGCCTCGATCACGAACATTGCCTCGTTTGTGGCCTTCGATAGCCCGTACTGCTTGATTAGAGCGCTCAAGTTGTTCAAATTCCCCAGGAAAATGCAGTGTATCTCGTCCAAACAACAAAACAACCTGAAAACGTCCATAGTCAGGGCTACATTTTTCCCCAATTTAGAGTCGCGATCATAAACAGTTTCAGAGAGGAAGAGGGCGAGGCAGCGGTTGCTGGAGCGTAAGCAAACAAAGCGGAATCTCCGAATCCAAACGTGAAGGAGTCAGAGGAGTGAAAGGATCGGAAAAGGTTGAGAATGTCTTGAGGTTGCTTGGGCTTCAATGGCGAACTCAACGAAGCAGGGCTATGCAGTTCCTGAGGAGGATGCACCAACTCTTTGTTGAAAATGGTAATCATCTTCGATCCAATAATCAAATCAATCGAACAAATCTCTCTGATACCAAGCACGAACAAGCGTAGAGCTGGAAATCAATGGAGGATGAAGAAAGCTAGATCTTGCAGGCTATTTATATCACTGCGTAGAACGAAACTTTACGTGGCATGCTTATCCAAACTCGCTCATTCTGACCTTTTGAATATATTAATTTTATTAATATTAATAAATAAAAAATGTTTTTCTCATTTACGCTAGGATAAATTCAAATTATAATAAAAACAAAATAAATAAAATAAATTCTTAAAATCTCGAGGGGCCCTCCATTGTGATGCGGACGCGTGTCCTCTGGACATCGGAGCCGCAGCCAGAAGATAATTGTGTCGGTTGGCGATGACTGCCAACCTACGTGGCTACCAGTGACTGGCCAATCTCCGTCATACCCCTCCCTTCATAATTTTAATTTGATCGTCATAATTTTTGTTTTTAATTTATTTAATTAATAAAATTTTATCAAAATTATTTAAAATTTTTATAATACATTTACAACAATAAAAAAGATTAATCACAAAAATTTTTAATTTTTTTTTAATTTATACAATTTACTACAGTTTTTAAAATATATAAAATAAACAAATTCTTTTAAAATTGCATACGTCAATAAATACTCTTGAAACTTTTGTCACACATTTACAATACTGTAAGAAAATACTTCACAAATTTTTGTGAATTTTCAATAATCGTATGATTTATTATAATTTTTTAATATATAAACAAATAAATTTAATTAAAATTACGTAAATCAATAAAAAAAATTTAAAACTTTCATTACATATTTGCAACATTGTATCGGACGCATGAGGAGTCCAAATTTTATTTTTTAAGAACTTAGACCCATATCAGATTATTTACCTAAAATTCATGCTCAAATTGAATTTTAACTCTTTTAACTAATATTCTGATATTAATTTTTTATAGTTTCAATTATTTTTTGTGAACTTAACTAACACATTTAGTCCATAAACAATAATATAATTATAAGTCAGTGAATTTTTATTTTAATTCATGATAATAATTAAGTTAATAAAAAAAATTATTATTACAATTTCTTTTATTTTTTTGAGTCATTAAATTAAAATTAACAAATTCAACAAAAGTTACCAACAAGATGACAGTGGGCTCGGGCGACCATTGCCGATAAGTGGTCAGCCTCATCCGGCCAGTTTTTTGGGCCCTGCAGCACAGATGTGCTGAGCCAGTCCCGCTCACCATGAATAAGGCTTGCGGGCTAAGCTCGACCAGTCCCGATAAGTTTCATAATTCTCGACCAGTCACTATGATTGTGGCGACTCATCCTGTAAAAATAACTACGACTCCATATACTATGATTGTGATGACTCAATTCATATTAGCAGGGGTGTAAAATTTCACATTACTAAAAAGAGTAAAATTTATACTGTGTATAAGTACAACTTCTCTCTCTTCCCAAGACAACGTCTTTTAGGCTATAAATCGAAGAAAAAAATTTGTGAATGTTTCGGGATACAGTAGACAATATTTTACTATGAGCACAAAACAACATCACAAATGATATCAGAGTATTACCCACAGTAGAAAGTGTGTCAACTATGTCGATAAAGATATTTGGATTGTGACAGCTTGTCCTGTGAAAGCAGGTTTAACTTACTATGTTGTTAATTGTGACAATCCAACTCATACCAGTAAAGATGCACAATCACATATTGTTTATGGAAAATAAATTTATGATATATATAAGTAGAATATGTTTGACAATTTAAATTTAATAATAAATTTGCGATGATCTTGCCCCAATCAAAAAATTATTATTTGAAAGGTCAAGGGATAGAATATAGTTTTATTACTAGGTGTAACATATTCTAATAAGAGAATTATATGTTACCATTAAATAACACAAACAATATGATGTGGCATTATCTAGTGGATATTATTTAATTCTATGATATCCTAGGTTAGGCTAATTAATTAGTCAATTTATTTTATGGTTCGAACTAAATCAAATCATATGGCTCGAATAATTTAAAAAATAAAGTTAAAATAAACTCTAACGCTTGCGGTTTTAATTCTTAATTTTTGGTTCCTCTATTTTTTTAATATTTAAAATTAGAAATTTATATAGTTTAGATTACTAATTTTAAATCAAACGATCATCTAATGATTCTACAACATCGAATCAATTTATGAGTAAATTCGAAACATATGTAGTTATCTACAAATTGTTGCCGATAAAACCGAACCGTACAACAACGCAAATACTTGGCCAAAATTTCAAAATGATTGTAATTAGGTAGCAAAGTTCTGACCTAAATCAACAACAATCGAAAATCAACAACAATCGAGCTCATGGGATTGAACCGAAATATGATCATCTTTAGTCATCTACCTGAAAACTCGTCTATAATTATATTTAATTTAAGGATTGAATAGGACGATGATCACCTCTAATCATTTATCCAAAAACTCATCTATAACTATATTTAATTTAGGGTGAATAATGACCCAAAAGAAATTGAAGGGGCATCAAAAATTGACCCACTTTTGATTTTCTTGTCACGTTTTTAGTGTGACATAACCAAGACACCCACTTTTTTGTACCATCCTCTTCATTGTATTTGTCATTTTCTAATCAATTTGCCTCCTAATCATTCACCCCGGATTCTCTCTCACCTATGACATGCCACGTCATTGCACACGTAAGCTTTCGTTGGATTTGACTTGGTAAGAGTCTGCAAATTTGATATTTTAGAATAAATTGATATATAATTTAATAATATTATTATTAAATTTACTTTTTTATCCTATTAATTATAATTAATAAAATAATTATTATAAATAATTATTTTAATATTAATACATTAAATATACTTTAATTACTTCAATCACAACTGGATTTTTCATAAATAATACTATAGAAATATAATAAAAAAATAAGAGTAATTATAGATTTAATTTTTTGTGACTCTTACGTATCATTATCACTGTATAATTGAATAAATTTAAATAATAAATAATTATTTATTAGTTTATTTATTAAATAATTTGATGATATGTTAAAATATAAAAAAAAAGAAAAAAGAATAATACGGTATTAACTCAAAAAAAATAAATTTAATATTAATTTCTTAATTTGATTTAAATATATATTTAAAAATGGTATGTTCATGTCAATCCTTACGTAGCTGTACGGAACGACGGGCAACCGTTCAGGTCCTCAACAGCCAATACTATTCATAGCATGGCTCCAAGCTCAGCTCCCCACAAATGGCAACTAAATCCCGCTGTGAAAACTGAAAGTCTCTGTGTCATCTACTTCTCGAGAAAACCCTCTTCGTCGTCTTCAACCTCTCCGTTTGCCTCTCTTTTCCAAATCTTCTGCTCCTCCGTGCATGGAAATAAGCTTGTTGGCGCACGAGGTGGCCGACCTATGCCTTGGAAAGCCCGCGCTTAGGTCTATTTCCGTTTCCACCACCGTCGGCGACGCATTGTCGGCCTTGAAGAGGCTCGGCGACAGCTACGTCAGCGTCTGGAGCTGCTTCGATCACTCGCTCAAGAACGGGTCCGAGGCATGTAGATGCGTTGGTAAGGTGTGTTTGGTGGACGTAATCGCTTTTCTCTGCAAGGAAGAGAGCCTTCTGCAACCGGCGATGGCGCTTAGGTCTCCCGTCTCCGTTTTTATTCCCGAGGCTCCCGTGCTCGTCAGGCATCTCGAGCCTCACGCGAGGTCTGTGTTCATCGGCCTAATCTGGGTTGTGTTTGATTTTGGATTCTCTTGTTTTGGGGGGTTTTTCCGATCGATATGATTTCTGTGTTTTTCTGCGATTCTAGCCGGGAAATCATTTATCAGAGGGCTTTTCGTTTGAATAATGTCTTCGTTGTTGTGATTTTCAGCTTGCTGGAAGCTATGGATCTCATCCTGGATGGCGCCCAAAACATTGTAATCCCAATTCGATCCAGGTCATCGACTGATTTAAGGAGCAAATTCCTAGACAAATCTCCGCCATTTGGTAATACCTTGCACGATGATCGAGAATACTGTTGGCTTATGCAGGAGGACATTATTCGGTTTCTTCTCAATTCCATCGGATTCTTCAATCCAACTCCGATTAGTCCCATCAATACCCTAAACGCCATTGAAGATCAGAACATCTTTGCGGTTCACTACGACGACCCCGCGTTATCTGCCCTGCCCCTCATCCGTCAAGCTCAAACGCTTCAATCCTCTGTCGCCATCGTCGACTCAGAGGGCAAGTTGATCGGCGAAATATCCCCATTCGCGTTGAACTGCTGCGACGAAACAGTGGTGGCGGCGATGGCGACACTTTCTGCCGGCGAATTGATGTCCTATATTGACTTCGGTGATCCCCCGGAGGATTTAGTGCGTCTCGTGAGAGACAGATTGGAGGAGCGAAATTTGAGTACTTGGTTGGAATTGATTGAAGAAGAGTCAACGATATCGTTTTCTTCTTCGTCTTCATTCTGCTCATCATCGTCAGACGACGAGCTCGGCTATGGCTATGGAAAGAGAGTCAGAGCCGGATGGAACTCAGGGAAGCAGGCGAGGATATCAGAAGCCATTGTATGCTACCCACGAAGCTCGTTGGTGGCGGTGATGATTCAGGCGCTAGCTCATCGCGTATCCTCTGTCTGGGTTATCGAAGAAGATGGAAGATTGGTCGGAATCGTGACCTTCGCCGCCATTTTGAAAGTTTTCCGAGAGCGTTTGAACTCCATGGCATACCCTTAACCTGCCTAGACTCCATGATTAAAGTCTCAACTTCTATGGCTGGTACATGTTTCAAAGTTTTGCAATCTTGAATTTATCGTTTAGTTTATGAGACTGATTCCAACGCAATCAAGTGTTGGAGAAATTGAAAATTGTTCACTTATTAATTTTATGATTTTGCTAACCATTGTCCAACAAGTAGATACACTTGTACTTTGCTAGACTTAAATTTTGTCACACATTTCATGTAATTTGAACCGAATTCACATGGTACTTTACTCGACATTCTTTCTCGTTATGTTGAAATTTTTGGGGACAGAACTTGATTGTCTGTTAAGAATATAAAATTATTTTCATTCCCAACATTGTTCAAAGGTGGATCCCCTTCCATTTTACAACTATCCATACCAAAAGTTCTAACTAAGGGAAGGTGCCAAAAGGAAAGAATGCGAGTGAAACAACTCGAGTAAAATACAGATATAATGTTGAACTTATTCACACAAATAAAGAACACATTGATCAAGAAATACGATCATTTTTATTCCAAGTGAAAAAGGGTCAATCCATATGACTCAGACCATAACAGCAAATGATTGATGAGAAGGATGAGTGATTATTCATAGAAATAGGAAAACTTGGTCATCTCCTTTATGACTCTGTCCTATAACTTATTAATTCTGTCAAATTTGAGCTCAGAAATACAAGATAATAATGCTTCTCTTACCTGGAGGTTGTCACGGTCCAAATCAAGTGCATCTTCATACAGTCTCTTTGCCTGTTGCAACAACTTCGTCTTCTCTTTGCTATCACTTGGTCTTAACTGAGATCTTTGCTGCAAAGCCACACCCCATCTGAACAATGCTGCATTTTTAATAACAAAATCATCAATTTTTTGGGTAAATGCAATATGTGCATATATTGGTTAGACTGAGATCCATTAAGTGTCAGAAAAATACCATCCGGTGCATAGACATCGCCTATAGATAACAACGAATCAAACTTATCGATCGCAGCCATGAATATTTTGTCAGCATCAGCAGCTGCATCCTACAACTCGAAATTCAGAAGATTAATAGCTAGTCACCAACTGATTTTAGCAATTGATAGTGTGGTGTCTGTGGCAAATATTCAAAATATTATTAGAATTTTATTTTCTCCATAAATTATAATGTAGTCTCACAAAACTCGGAGTGGTATTCTAATTTTTATAGCAGATTTATTCTTCTGCCCGTGATTTTTTTCTGAAAGAAGTATTTCATGTAAATCTATTGTCTCACATATTACTTTTTTTCGGTAATCGTTTGATTCTGAGCAGATAACTTAGCTAGCACAGTTCATAGGCAAAATTTTGGGAAAAAATAGTTGCAAAATGTCAAGTTATATGTAAATGATTAAATTCTCGAATCATAAAGCTTGAACTTTTCATATTAATAACCTATCATATTATATAAACGATTAAATTATTTTTGACTCGTGAACTAAAATTATTGTTGACAACCTATACCAAAATAATTATGTCAGTTTATTTTAATGCTCTATCAAAGTTGAGGCAAATCAGAGAATTATACATCCTATAGAAAGTGCTCTAATTACTTACAAGTCCAATATCGGCAATCAACTGTGCACGAAAGGAGAGAGCAAGACCCCAATTATATAGCGCTCTCGCATCATTGCTATCAATCGACAATGCCAATCTATACTTTCTTCCCGCTTTCATGAGGAGTTCTTCGCACTCTTCGCACACATTGATGAGAAAAGACGTCAAATCATCATTGGCAGCTCTTTTATCACTTTGTTCCTTGGTTGTTCTGCTCCACCTCTCATCAGACAAATGATCAGTTTCAGTTTCAGATAGGAAATTTCTCAATTCCCGAGTCATTCTCAATTTCATTTCTCCATGCAGAAGGTAAGTGTTTCCCAACTGGCCCACTGCCAATAAATTAGAAGGTTTCATGGCTGTGGCTTTTGAAAGTATATTGGCTGTGCGATGCAAAGTGATCTCTGCAAGCTCTTCTTCGTCTCTGTTTCTCATGAACCCTTTGGCTTGTTTTAAAAGATCATTAGCTTCTGTAAGATAACTATTGAACACCTCGTCATCTTCGAAATTGACTGAAGATGATGAAATCTCGCCATCCAAAGCGGAATTGTTTACTTGATTTATTCTCCTATCGGTATATTGGGAGCCAAAAATTTCACTATCTTCCTCCATTTTTCTAGAGGACCTGTAAGAAAGCCTACTTTTCTCAAGAACATGCTCTTCTACAAATGATGCTTTAATTTTCTTGGGTTTCATCTGGGGAGTTCGTTTAAAAGGATCCGACTGATCACGAGAAAATGGGAGTTCCTCTGACCCCTGATTTAGATCATTGTACGAAGAAATCCGATCATTACTGGCGAACTTCAATCTATTACTAGCGGATCCATACTCTTTGCTATATCTCTTGTGATTCTTAGCTGTCTCAAAATTCATTTTTCCCAATTCTTGGAATTTGTTTGATCTTGAAAAGCCAGCCTGATCCATTTCATACTTACTCCTTGAATCTTGAAATAAGTTGGCGTTTTTGTTTTGATTTTCTTCAGTAATAGAACTAATTGGACTTGAAAAAGTCTCAGCAACAGCTTGGGTTGTGCTCAGGTCATTTGTTTCCATTCTCTCGCTTACTTCACCCTCTCCAGTTTCTCTCTTAGCATGATTTTTCACTTTAGTATTAGGATCAACATGCATTTCTCCAAACATTTGGCCAACAGATTGGAGAATTTCAGACCCCATTTCACTAAGATTGTTTTTTCTTCGATGCTTCTGGTTTTCAACGGGGCTGCCCCCATAATCAATCAAGGCCCCACAAATTTTTCGAGCATTTGAGTTTGATAAACTAATCATTTCTAAAACATTGGTATAATTCTCTAGATCATTCTTCGAAATTTTTCTAGATACAATAGCTTTTTGTATATCACGAGTTAAACCACCAACCCGACGATCAAAATCATTCAAAAACTCTGCTAAGATTCTCAATTTTTCAGCATCCATCCTAAAACCTGCTTCTCTCCCTCTTCTTTTATTTCCATTCACAATCAGCTCCCCAATGCTTCCACCCCGAATGAACCCAAACGAAAATCCAACAGCAAAAACCAAAACAGACGCAGGAAACAAAAGAAAAGAAGAAATTCTGACCCTGTAGATGGCCGAGGCGCATACAATCCCAATGACAAAAGCGAAAGCATGCCGGTCATTGATTCCAATGGATGACAAAAAATTACTGATCTGATCCGACTGTCCAGACCGTTCGGAGTCAGCAACGAAGCCACTATCATCCCATCCCCCAAAATCTTCCGAAACGGCAGCTAGAAGAGCTCCGGCGGAGCGAAATCGGGATACCATAGACTGAAGAAGCCATTTCCTCCGATGGCATGCAAAGAATCTTCGATTTTCCCGAGTAAGCAGCGGGAAGCGATACGTTGAAGCAAGCTTCGAGTGTTGTATATGGATAAAATCACTGGTAATTAGGGCTTTCATTTGCGAAGGAAGACGAAGAACAGATCCTCTCAAATGGAGCCGGGCGGTTAATTATTGCATGTGTGGAGCTTAACTGCTAGAGCAGTGGAAAATTTCGGTTTGGTCCGGGTTTGAGTTGAGAAAATGTTCACGTCAGAGCCAGACCGAACCGAGAATTTCGGTTCTCCTCCGCTGGGTTGCGGCCGTCTCAAAGCACACCACAAAAATGTGGTGGGACTCATCCAGAATTGGAGTTCTTTCGGGATGGACGCAAAACAAAACAAAGGGGGCTCTTTCTACTGATTTAAAGAGAAATATTGGAAGACATGAGGTAGTAATTCTTGCGTTTTGATCGTCGTTTGTTTTGTATCTGTAGAAGTTAACTGATGTTTGGTTGATATGTTTGGTTTCCATTTTCTTTTGTATAGAACTTGTGGTCCAAATCCGATAAGATGTTGATTGCGTATAATTCGAACAATGATTACGCGTTGCTTTTCAAATTTTGTAATATTTGATTTGTTCGAGCATGATTATCCCCACAATTATTAGGGTATGCGTGATCTGATCCGCTCTGAAATTTAGAGAAAATAAGTATAGATCAATAGTAAGAATGAAGTATTGAAACCATGAATAAGATCAGAATCATCGTTTTTAATTTGATCTTAGTTATAATTGTGATCTAAAATCGAATAAAATCTGACTTAAATGTTAATAAATTTCGATATAAATCTTAAAATTAGTCGTAAACTTGACAAATTGCTTGAAACTCAACCAAAATATATATTTTATTATTATATTTTAATTTTTTTAAATATAAAATAAAAATATATTAAAATTAAAACGGAACCGGAACGATTTATTTTGATATCAGTTTCAAAAATTTAGAACTATGAGTTTTAATTTTAATTTTATTTTCAAGATAAAACAAAATTAAACTACCCTGTGGAGTGTGGACACAGCTAACCAATGGGGGTGGACGTGAGCATAATTAATTTCTTTGATTATCATATAAATTAACAATTACAGTCACTTCACCACGGAGAAATAGGGAGTGGCGCATCTGTTGATAAGTGTAGAAGTAGGGGCAAATACGAGACACGAGTAGCTATTTAAGGAAATTTGTCAGCGCGTGAAAGAAAAGCTACCGAGACCGCGGTTGAAATGTTAAAAGTGGGCCCCACGCCAGAAGGACGACGATTAGTGGATAAGGTCGTCACTTAGATTTATTATTTCAAAACGATGCCGTTTCTCATGAGATGAATACATACACTTTAACTAGACTCTTCAACAACCTCCACGTGTCGTCCATTTCTCTCTGCCTTCCTCGTCTCTTCACCCTCAAGAAGCACGGGAGGTTTGCAGACTTCAGAGTTCCAGTTTCCTCCCACTTCCAGAGGGAAAGAGAGCGATTTTTTGGTTTAGAAATTAGGGTTTCCGGATTGTAATTTGTTATTTTTTTCTTCTTTTTCTTGCGATGCTGTATGTGATTTCGATGGGAAAATCATTCAAGGATTCTTTGAAGGTGCTCGAGGCTGATATTCAGCACGCAAATACTCTGTGAGTGATCCCTTTTTTTCGCTTTATTTTAGTTTTTTACGGTGTTTGCCTCTGGTTTGAATGTTTGCATTGGTTTTAATCGGGTGATTTGATGACTCTCCGGGTTCAAATTTTTGGATTTTTGAAATGCGATTTATTTTAATGCAGTAGTTGAACGCTTAATGGTTGATTCATTTTTGGCATTTGTTTTACTTGTTTTGCGATGAACTTTAAATTTCTTTCCATCCATTCCTGGCTGGTTGTGGTTTCTACCTCCTGCTCTTTTGAGCTGAAACGTTTCATCTGCTTACTTTACTGTTCAGATTAGGAACATTTTTGCTGCTCTCCTTTTTCTCTCTTGCACCCACTCGAACTTCAATATCTATACCATTATTTTTGATTTTTTTCATTTCGACGACCCTAATTTCTTTGTTTTGTTTAACGAGTGTCATATTATAGTTCTTAGTATTTTTAGTTACGAACTGTCCATCGTTTTTATGGGCTTTGCTCTCGATTTTGCTATACCCTTTTGATTATGTTTACTTGGGTAAAATGTTCCATTTTCTTTTTGCGTTTCCAAATTTTACATCCCACTTCTTTGATCTTTTGATTGTAAAAAATTCTCTAGTGGGTGCATATTTTCCATATCCTTTATCTTCACAAAATTGTGGGATCCACCATTATTCTGCTAGTCGCTCATTCTTTTGAGACTGCTACTAGGAATAAAATTGTGGAGATCCTGTTTTGATGTATTTAAGGCCCAGATTGTACTTGAGTTATGGTACGGAATTTGTCTGCTGACCTTTTAGCTTGCCATGGGAATTACAGGGCATCAGATTTTCCTAGGGATTACGATGGTGCTTGTCTTCAGATGAGAGTGTCATATAGTCCTGCGGCACATTTGTTCCTCTTTCTCGTTCAGTGGACCGATTGCCATCTTGCAGGAGCTCTAGGATTGCTTAGAATCTTAATCTATAAGGTTTGCATTTACCAACTCAATGATTACATGTTTTATAAAAAAAATAAGTGATATAAGATTTTCCCTTTAATTTAATATTCTAATTTTAGCATGTCTTTCGCGCACTAATTTTAACATTTTCATCTGAGTGTGAGATTAGAGTGCAAATGTTGCAAAACCCAAAATTGATAATAAGCATGATTGGTTGTTATTAATTATATGTTGTAGGTTTATGTGGATGGCACAACCACCATGTCTACCCACGAACGAAAAGCGAGTATCAGAGAGTTTTATGGTATATGACCCCTAGTCTCTTAGTTATGATTAAGCTTATTGGTAATTGATTGAAATGATGTTTGTATTTAAGTTATAACTAATATATTGTGTTTTGGCAGCGCTTATTTACCCTTCTTTGTTGCAACTTCAAAGCGGAGTTACT
Source organism: Begonia fuchsioides (assembly GCA_003255005.1). NCBI lineage: Eukaryota > Viridiplantae > Streptophyta > Magnoliopsida > Cucurbitales > Begoniaceae > Begonia > Begonia fuchsioides. The sequence goes on from QAOC01021264.1 coordinate 533,990, forward strand.
GATACAGAGGATAGAAAGCAGAAAGCAGTATGCATGGAAAGATATAGGAAAAGAGATATTGAGGTACGAACACCTGTCACAGACGCAGAAATTGAAAGAGAAGAAGAATGTGGAATTTGTATGGAGACCAATGGAAAGATTGTCTTGCCGAACTGCAGTCATGCAATGTGCTTGAAATGTTACCATGGGTGGTATTTCCCCCTCTCTCTCTCTAATTTCTACATTGTTCTTTCGCAACTCTCTCTCTCTCTCTCTCTCTCTCTCTCTCTCTCTCTCTCTCTCTCTCTCCCTCTCTACAAAATCTACATTTATCCCCAGCGGCATTTTGAGACTAGTTGTAGAATATGACCAACTTCAGGCTGATTCTTATCCTCTCAAGTTATCTTTTTCATAAAACAATGAATAGTAATAAAAAAAGAGCTGAGATCTACTTGTAAGTTGTAAGTTAAAAGGGGTGAGAATCATTAATATGAAGATAGAATTACTCTTGTTCATATAGTAGAGTACATAGAAAATTTATTGTTCATTAGATTGTTATGCTCTAAAATTCCTGTGTCTCTCTATCTCTAACTCCGTTGGTATTTTCTAATTTCAACACCTTATATCAAACTTGCAGGAGAATACGATCGCAGTCGTGCCCCTTCTGTCGAAACAGTCTTAAGAGAGTAAGCTCTGGAGATCTCTGGGTATTAACCGACAGTAAAGACATAGTAGACATGGCCACGATTTGCAGAGAGAATTTGAGGAGGCTCTTCTTGTATATAGATAAGTTGCCTTTGATTGTTCATGATTCTCTCTTTGACACTTACGATTCCCACTTGAAGTGATTATCTCGATCCAATGGTTACCAAAAGTTAACGTGGGAATAAACGGTAGATGAGTTGGAACTTGGGTCGGTGCTTTCTTCCCGCTTCTGATAAGAAGAATCCAGTCCTGGAATTGTTGTTGGCTGGTGGGTGAAGTTGATAGAGGCTTCTAAATTGTATTTATCTCATTTGTGTACATGCTTGTACATTCTTAAATCTTTTTATCATGAAAGAGTTTGCTCCATCTTTGCTGTCTTTTGGCTTACTCTTCTCTCTATCTTGCACTAATCTCATGTTGGTTTGGTTGATGAGTGCTAGGATTAAACGTGGGAATGATTCTTGTTTGATCAATGTTCTTCCCTGTTTTCAATCAAATATTGTCGGCAGGGCCATGGAGATTGGTGAAGAGCTGAATCAAGTGTTAATTTTGAGTTTTGGATATTCAGAAGAGGTAAAATGGAAGCCAGAGCCATGTGAACAAGGTCATCCATGGTGGGTCGAGACGAAAAGATTAAAATAGGAAAGCTTCGATTTTTTTAAATGGCGAGAAAAAAGATGAAAATGAAGGTGAAATCACAGCCTGTAAACAGGAGGGAGGATGAAAGGGACGAAGCGAGTCAACCCACAGAAGGATATTCTGTCAATTTGTTCGTTTCTATTTTTAGCCGATAATCCTACTGTTCTTAACGGCTTTGATTGGATTTCTAGACTCAGAAAAGGTAGATCGGAATAGGGGAGCGCCGATCGCTTTTTCCGGCGAAATGGGTGAAGTGGAAAAGAAGAGAGAAGCGGAGGTCGAGGGAGTGACGATGGCGACGGACTTTTTCTGGTCGTACACCGACGAGCCTCACGCTTCTAGGAGACGTCAGATTCTGAATCGTTACCCTCAAATCAAAGAGCTCTTTGGCCCTGATCCCTGGGCTTTTCTTAAGGTCTTTTTCTCTCTCTTTCTATCGTCTCCGCCATTGTCGTCGTTTATCAAGCTTTTCCATATCCATGCGGTTCAGATCTACAAATGTTTATCGATCGCCATTCTCCTGCCCTTTGATATCTTCGTCTCTCTACATTTCTTTTTCTCAAATCTGCCCTTTGAAATCTTTTATCAGATGAACTGCCTTCTCCTTTGATCTTCGTTGATTTATCATCTTTGTTGGCTGAGACAAGCATTTGAAATTCGCATTAATCTAACGATTTCATCCATAACCATCTTTGATTCAGGAGTTTATGCTTTTGATCTTGACGATTCAGGATACTGAATATCATGTTTTTTTTCTCCAGATTTCAGCTGTCGTCTTACTTCAGCTATGGACTGCCACTTCTCTCCAAGATTCAGGCTGGTTGAAGATCCTCGGAACTGCATATTTCTTCGGATCTTTTCTAAACCATAATCTCTTTCTAGCCATCCACGAGCTCAGCCACAACCTCCATTCTCCACTCCAGTCTACAATCGCTGGCTAGGAATTTTCGCCAACCTCCCGATCGGAGTCCCAATGGCCGTCACCTTCCAAAAATATCACCTCGAGCATCATCGGTTCCAAGGCGTCGATGGAATCGACATGGACGTCCCCAGCCACGCCGAGGCCAATGTCGTGAAAAATATAGTCTCGAAATCCATCTGGGTCGTCTTGCAACTATTCTTCTACGCTCTTCGGCCGATTTTCCTCAAACCGAAGCCCCCTGGCTGGTGGGAGTTCATCAACTTTTTCATCCAAATTGCTCTTGATTTGGCCATTGTTTATCTCTGGGGCTGGAATTCATTTGCCTACTTGATTCTTTCCACTTTTGTTGGAGGGGGCATGCATCCGATGGCCGGTCACTTCATCTCGGAACATTATGTGTTTAATCCGAATCAAGAGACGTATTCTTACTACGGACCTCTTAATCTCGTCACTTGGAGCGTCGGATATCATAATGAACACCATGATTTCCCGAGAATTCCGGGGAGCAAGCTCTACAAGGTGAAGGAGATTGCTCCGGAGTATTATGATGGGCTCAACTCGTATAAATCATGGAGTCAGGTGATTTACATGTATATTTTTGATAGAACAGTTGGACCGTTTAGTCGGATGAAGAGAAAAGCGAAGAAAATCGACTAGAATTTATTTTATTTTTCTTCGGTGCTCCGTTCTTTCGCTCATTGGGTTCGAAGACGATATAGTTTTAACAATTTTGATTGTGTTTTTTGAGTTCACAATTATTTGTTGTAGTTTTAGATTGGATGTAGAAAGTTCAAACTGAAGTCTCTCTCTCCCTCCCTCTCTCTCTCTCTCTACAACAGATTCAAAATTGTTCCTTTTCTCACACCCACATCTTCGTGCTACATTTGAATCTCATTCACTTGTTCAATCTTACCCAAAAGAGTATAACCACAAAGAAAATGTGATTAAAACGATTTTGTTGTATCCGGGTTTACACTAACTTAGCAAAACTTGAACCTCAAACCTTCAGAAATCGGGATTCTTAGCACGATTCTCGGCGCCGGAATAATAAATGTTCTATTTTTGCCGTCGAAGATGCTCTCTCATATTCACATGTATGTCTGCCTTGACAACTAAATGCATCTTCTTTGAATCCTCCCATAGCAGGCCTGACCATTCTCGAGCATAGTCACAAGCTGCCTCGAACACATCCTGTCTCGCAAAAACATGTTTTTCGATGTAATTAAAGAAAAAAAACTAACAAAATGTTGGTATGGCTTGACGAAAAATTGTTTGTTTACCTTGGAAGGAAATTCATCGTAAAAGTATGCTTGACTCGACTCAATTCTATTCAAATCAGATTCCCATAGCCTCATCTGTCACGGTAGAAAGCATCATAAGCATACACGACCACCATTCCGATAGTTGAAAGATAATCGTGTTCATTGAAAAAAGTAAGGCTAAGTTTATCTTATTAGTATACTCTCTTAACATATCTTCTTACGTGTCGAGCTTGTGATTATTATAAATAATTATTTTAATTATAATATATATTAAAAATATTTTAATTAGACCAATTACAAGTCAATACGTCAGAAGATATGTTAAGAATGTATGTAAATAAAGTAAATCTAGCAATACCCCATTGAAAATAAACAATCTTTCTTAGAAATCGGCAATTTACTCATTCAACTACAATAAATTAGAGCAAGGGTAAGACTGAAAATACCTGATCTGTAACATTTTCAGGCACTGAAGGTATTTTCTCTGCAACACGAGGATGTGCATTCTGCTGGAGAAAAGTAATTATCTGCCATTTAAGGTCCAACCATCAGAACAGGAATCCAACTATCATATCCATAAGAATAATCAATCTTGCAATGGGCTACAGATAATAACAAGTTTATGATGAATTTTCCGTACATGTAAACGTCTGACAGGAAAATTAACTTGCCTGTTCCGATGTTATTCCATTTTCAAAAGCATTATACAAGCTTTCTTTTGTAATTGCTCCAACTATAAGATTCGGAAGTTGATACTCTATCCTGGATATGAGATAGGTATTTTTTTATAAACTGGAAGATAAATGATTAAAAATCGAAGATCATTGTGAACTATCAATTGCATGTTTAACTTTTCATAGCGACAATAATTTCTAGCTGCTTGATAAGTAAAATCACTATGTTAAATGATGTGTTTTATTGCAAGTGCCATCAAGATCAAGGATAGAGCTTAATGATCTAAAACTCAGTTCTTTAATTGAACTGCAGAGGTGGTCTTTACAATTTCGCAGTTTGCACAAATATAATAAGACAAATTGGTTGCCTACCGAGTAAAAAGTCGTAATATTTCACAGTGCAGTTTAGAAGTTGAATATGCATACATCCTGAAATTTGTTTCCACCACCACAAATCCCTGGTCCAAATTAAAAATTTATAGTCACAACCTTTGCCTACCGTGATAATGGCTCAAACACATTTAAATAGAAAGTACACCTGTTTTCGTGAAGATGATTCTGCCAAACTCACTGAAAGATTTGTAGCTAATTTTGTAGGAATGAACCAACTCTCTTTCCTGCCCTAGTGAATTATCCAAAACCAATTCAAGAAGTAGAATCGAAGTCTTGAGAAGCTGCAGTTAAGGAACATGTTCTACATATGTAAAAGAAAAAAAAAATCCTCGAGCAAACCTGCTGAAGTTTGACTAAACCCAAATCTGTAAGATCCTTGATTGTATGTCTCTGAACATCTGTCAGCGAGCTGATATCATATGCCTGGGATAAAAGAAGTAATCAATATAAAAAAGTAGAGATTCGTGGTAAGAAATTTTCTAAATAAGAAAGAACTGTAGGAAAATAATGCCATATCATTTGAAACAGGCTTGCGTGAGAGTTCAATGATAGAGTACCAACAAAGCGCACTTGTTATATTCATCACAAGTGACATTCAGATTTCTAGAAATAGAAATTATGATAGGAAAACGTGTCATAAAGGGCCACGCGGAGCAAAAAAAAATCATTTCAAAATTTAAGAACATGCACTATACCTCGCCTGTGACATGAAAACTAAGTTCTAGGAGAAATGAGATTAAGTCTGCAGGATCCACACTTAGTTCCTACACCAGAAATATTAAAAAAGGTAAATATTTCACTACCGAGTCTTCCTAATCCTCACATGTTCGAGGGAACTTCATTTCAACTATAAAATCTACTAGAGTGACAGAAAGAAGTGCGATGATACCTCAGAATTTGAGATATATTCTCTGACAATGTACCAAAGCTGTGCATTTGTATCCATCAACTGTAGCTCAACGAAATCACAAAATACTTTAAGTAAGATATGCATTTATAGTAAATATTTAAACATATATAAGAAGTTCAAATGTTTATGTCTGTTCTGATTACTAGTTTCACACCAAAAATTGGAAGCCACTTTCGGTTAATCGTGGTGCTTCTTTGTCCCTATAAAAAAATGGTAAAACAACAAACACGATTACAGAAATTTTAGCCATGTGTTGGTGATTTCATGTGAATCAAACAGTTGAAAATGAAGAAAAACCTCTGACTCAAAAGTCCTTTCTGAAAAACCTTCATCATAGAAGGGCTAATGTTCGATGCCCCTTCAGCCTGACTTATCAGTTGTAGTAAGAAGCTCTATTGTGAACAAATAAGATGTAAGACTATAAAAATTGCAATCCAGCAAACAACTAAGATTGATGATGTAACTTTACTTATGTAGTATAATACAATACAAAATAAATCTACGACCACACCATTCCAAACAGGATGTAAAGATGAAAATACATTAAAGATGCAGAAGAATGCCAAGCACACCTCCCATTGGTTGAGGGCATAAGACTCAAGCTCCTCCAAACTTGGAAGCCTAACAGTGATATTAGACGGCATCGGCTTTCTTGGAAGCACTTCCCTACGCATCCAAATTCATGATCACAAACTTACATAGTAAGAAATAAAATAAAAGAGCTTTACTATGTTTGAACCAAACAACATAAAAGGGATCAATTATGCCCGACATTAAATATTGAATTGCATTTGAGAACATACCCATGTATCAAGATCTTTTGGAGGTTAGCTTGGAAGGTTGGATTTAATCTGTAGGTTGAATCTTTTTTCCTGGAAAAATAAAAGAATCAACAACATCACTGGCAGTATAATGATAAAATCATAGTCATATAACATATAAAACAATCAACCAAAAACAAGAATTTTGCATCTCAATATAAAGTCACGCCTGTCCACTGTTTCGATGAATACTCGCAATTGAATCAATCGATCAATTGCAACTTTATGCTTTGAGAAACCATCTGCCAGGACCCACTCCTCCATGGACTTGGCTGGCACTGAAGTATCAATATACAACATTTGTAGGACATACTTCTTAGCGAGTGGTGGAAGTGACCTGTTACAATATATAAATAGAAAACGTAAGCTTGATTTACAACAGTAAGGGAAAATCAGTTGGAAAAAACTACCTATTTGGGGCAAAGAATTAAGATACTCATGAAATAGAGCATTCTGAATCGCAACATGCCAATACGAATTGCAATTGTGATCCAAATTATAATATTACCAGGAAATTTAAAATTCGAAACATTTCAATGAAACAAACTTTACATCAAAGCAGTAGAAAAACCACGTTAGATCAAATCATCAACCAACCATTGTTGAGTGGATATTAAGAAATTGAGATGAAATACAAGCAAAAGAAGAACTTAAAACCAATTAAGTCAGTAGAAGTATAACCTGAGAATTGCTTCGCAAATGAATGCATTATCATAGAGCTTGTCTAGCTTTAGGGTGGGCAAGGAAGCCACCATGTCCATGAAATTCTTCGCGATAATCTTTACCTGAGGCATTTCTACAAGTAGTTTTTTTTCCTTTCTAGATTAATAAGTTCCAGTTCTCTGAAGACTGGAACTTCCTACACGCTGAATTTTGTACTCTTGTTACTAGTTTATCGCAAATTCGAAATCAAACTAAACATTGCGCTTCCAAATCTTCTGCAAGCATACGAGAATGTTACGCGCCAACGCTCATCCTAGGCGTACAAATCGGTCTGAAAATCAGTTCCTTACCCGCTCTCCCTGCGTTTTCGTTCTTCTGGAAAGTAAACAACAGAGAACCTCTCCGATTCAGAGAACGAAACAAATGGTTGCACAAGCGCTTAGCGGACCGAAACAGTAATCCCGAAAGGAATTCAGTTTTAATCTTACGATAGTTTTAATTTTAAAAAATTTATAATTTATATTTTTAAAAATCTATAATTTATAAGTCGGTGCTAATTTTTAAAAATAAAAAATAATAAAATCGAAATTAAAATATTAAATTAAAAAAATTCTAAAATCGATTAAAATCTAATTAAAATTATAATAAAATCTAATATAAATCTTAAAATTTAATATAAATTCATCTAATTACTTCAAAATTATCTTAAATATAATAAAAATATATATTTTATTATTATATTTTTATTTTTTTTAAATATAAAATAAAATCAGATTCAAATGAAAACGAAACTAGACTCGTTAATTCTAATGCTGATTCAAAAATTCAGAACGATTTCAATTCTATTTAAAGATAAAACCAACCGTGTTAGCCNTTTCATATAATTAACATTGAACAAATATATATATATAAGTATGTCTCCAGTCGAGGTTAAAACGAACCTGCGAAAGTGATAAGCTAAGAATACTCATGTCTCCTTTCATGCTGAAGTACTTGGCATATCTTCTGGGTTAGAATTGGACTCGGCTGTCGATGGGGCCGGTCGAGTTGGTTTTGGATCAGGAGGTTTAGTCGGTCTGTTTGGTTGAATCTTGACTACTTTTTCTGAATCAATATCAAACTGCACAACCATATTGAACCATTTAGTTTCGCCATAATTAGGAACCATTTATTCATCTTTTTTTATTGAAGCTTTTGATAGACTGAAGTATAAAAATCTAACCTTATAACCACATCCAGACACGCAAGCATGGAAGCATTCCTGGATGGAACAAATAAATAAGTTAAGAAATGGTGAATAAAACAAGTATACTCGTACTGTTTTAAGCCCCGTGACGGGTCGTAGTTTTAAATTCTAGTTTCAGGATCGGCAGCATTGATAGAAGGAGGCTGGTCAGCGATTGTTTTATTCGAACACATCAACAAAAGCATAGATACATCAAATTACCTCTGAATGATTGGCAGCTCCAGGAGATCTGTCAATGTAAGCGCTCCACTGCCGATCCTTCAAAACTGGGTCTTTATAACATATTTCTTCGCACTCTTCCAAGCCTGTCAGTTTATAGACACTTCAAGAAAAAACAGGCTATGGAGTAAAATTTCAAAGTTCAAACTCAGAAATGATGTCCTTCCAGGTCTAGAACACAGGTTTGCGTAAATACAACTTGTGAACTTAGCTGCTGGCCTTCTAGAATAAGACTTCTCTCTCCACTCCAGTAAAAATAGAACTTAAGCAACGGAGTGTCCAAAATATCTCCCCATTTAAAAGAGGTCAGCATTATCCCATGAATTGATTGTGCTTCTGATTTTTAAGTCAATTCATGTTTATTGTCGAAAAAGATACAAATGGAATATTAGAACAAATAAGTTATCAGATGAGTTCAACTGGGCTTAGCAATTGAAAGAAATATACCATGGCAAAGGGATGGATAAAGAAGCAAAATATTACTTACATTCTTCCCAAGTCTCTCCATCAGCATCACAGCCCTTTTTGCAAAATACTCTCCCTATAAAAAGCATAGGATGAATACATATATCACTCGTTTTATGATTTCTCTTAAGAGGGGATTAACAGAATTAAATCTATTTATTAGAATTGAGACTTGAGGACTATTAGCACCACAAATATAGATTGCAACAACACTATCGGAAGATCTAATAAGCAAAGTCTTGTGTAAAAAATTGATTAAGTTAAACACAAGTTTAAACTTTTAAGATTGTTAGTGATTGTCATCGTACTATCGTCAGATGTCACAAATTTGAATATCACCACAACCAAATAGCCACGTTTAAAAAGAATCACATGCAAGGATCTATAAAAATAAATTGGTCTGTAAGTCATGGGAAATGTTAGAAAATAAATAAATGTTTAAATTATTATACGAGATTAAGCTTTTGAAAAGGTTGGTAAATATGTCATAAGTATTGTAGATTCCTAGATGATCATCAAGTGAAAAGTGAGATTTAATAAATCCAATAAGATCATAAAATCAGATTGCTCAAGATCTTAGATTCGTAGCATAGATGTAAATGCCAATGAAGAAACATATTATCTTCCAATATGTGTAACTCAAGAACTAGCACAGCTATTCCCAAATCACATAATGGCAGAAAAAGACCTTCCCTATGGATCCACTATAACTCGAAAAGAAGCTGAATGAGAACCAGAGTGGCAAAAGTAATAAACTGAAAGCCAGGTAGCCACCATAATAGTAGCTAGACTAGAGCTCATCAAAACATAATCATGAAACAATCGTATACACTGCTGGGATTCAGCAGTAATTAAAATAAACAACGGTGAACGAGCTCATCTACGTTATGACCCTCTCCCTCTCTCGCATTTCCCTCGGGGTACTTCATTTGGGCTTTCTTCCGGTCAGTCTTTTTCTTCGGTTAGAACTCTCGGGCCTTGAGGAATCGTAAGAGAGGGTAATTCATACCACCTGACAACAAAGTTTAGTCTCCAATAATTTCATCATGGGAGAATTCGAACCCTGCACCTATACCCCAGGGTACAAGTACAGGGTTCGAATTCTATCATGGTGAAATTATTAAAGACCGAACCTTGTTTTCGAATGGTATGAGTCACCCTCTAATACTATTTCTCCCGACCCGAGGATTCTGACCAGGGAAAGGGGTTGACCGGGAGGAAGCCCGAGTCAAACACCCCGATTGAAGTGCGTGAGAGGGGTTCGTAACAATCTCATTATTCAATCACGTAAGTAGTAGCCAATATTTTTAACTCTATTAACTATGACAATAACGAGATAAAACATTGCAGAAAACCTTCTCAATCGAATGGAAACAGGAAGCAATAGAATGAAAATCGATCCAGAAAAAGAACCATACCTGCCAATCTAAATAAGTCAACAAACAATGATAGAGAGAGAGAACGAGAGAAGTCCATCATACAAGGAATCTGAGTAAGCGCTGCGTATTTGTGAGTGCATTGATTACCACACGGGGACGCCCATTGCTGCGGTATCATCTTTCACTATCGATCGTCTTCTTCTTCCCTCTATTTTTCAGATCCTTCTTCTGGAGCAGAGCCGAATCACAGACCTTCAACAGCGAGGGTATTTATGTCAATTTCACTTAATTTTTGGGGAAAAATACACTGCATTATCAAGAGCCCTGTCTTCGACTACATTATTGTTTATAATAATCAAATTCCCTCTCTATTTAATTTTAATCTGAAAATTCAATGCACAATTACGCGAAATGTCCTCGTACTCACAGGAATTTACAATTACAAGCAGCTCATTGTCTGTCGAATCTTCTATTTCTTGTGCTCTAGCCTCTAGGTTTCTGTTTCAGAAGAACAAGGTTCGTCTCTCTCTCTCTCTCTCTCTCTCTCTCTCTCTCGATCTCGATGGGTGGGTCTGTGAAGGACGTGCAATCAAAGGCGGAGCTCGATAAGCTTCTGGGTAGCGATGCCACCGTTATTCTCCACTTCTGGGCTCACTGGTGCGAGGCTTCCAAGCACATGGACCTCGTCTTTTGTCAACTCTCTACCGATATCCCTCACGCCCATTTTCTCAGAGTTTGTTTATTTTCTTCCGTCTTTTCTCCTGGATTTATTCTTTCAACTTGATATCGCCTGCCTCTTTTTTTTTTTGTGATTGATCCATTTCTTTACTGCCCATGGATGTTTTGTAGGTTGAAGCTGAAGAGCAGCCTGAAATATCGGAGGCCTACTCAGTTTCTTCTGTACCTTACTTTGTCTTCTTCAAGGTTTGTTAACTTTGGCTTCGCTGCTGGCGTATTTTTACCAATTTTGAGATGTTTTCATTCTATTTAGTTTTTTAATGATGACAATAATGGGTCGTTGAATTGCGATTTCTTTCCTAATTGATTGAGTAGAGTGTAAGGATATTCTAGTCTTATGAATCATAATTTTTTATTTATACTGTACAATAGATTTTTATACTTGCCTCTTTGAAGTTGAAGCTGTTCTAGAGGTTAAATAATTTGGATATCCATTGTTATGGACTTGATATCGAGCTTTCTATTTGTATTTGGTCAATCATTGTCACCATATTATTGATATGTCATCGATCAGCAATGGAATCGGTATTCAACTGTTATATATGTTTACAATTGCATTAAGAGACTTTTTTATGGCGGTATTTGAGAGGAGGCTTGTGGAAGATTGGAGGAGAGGGTTTTCAATAAAAACCAACTAAACCATGTTCATTGAAGAATTTTAAATGGATATCAATTCATGCTAGCGTTGATGAAAATTACTATTGAATGTAGAGGAGTAAGGCTAAAGAAGAAGATGTAGCTTTTTTTCGGTCACCATTATTTGTCCATCGTCTACTTTTGTAACGGTTGGGAAATATGATTTAGGACGGTAGGAAGTGGGGAAATAATTCAAAGAGTTTGTCAAATTGTTTGTCCTTGCATACAAATCGTCATTAGTGTTGTTTTGTTGCCTGGATGAGCAACAACTATGATTCTTCTTTTTCTTTCGTGTTAACTCATTATTACTCAAAGTTTTTTTTTTGTTGCTGAACTGATTGGAAATTTTGGATTAAATCTGATTTCTGTAATACTATTGCTACACGAGAAATGTTTCTTATGTAATGAAATAATAGAGACTTCCCTGCCATGAATATTTTGCTTATGAAATGAACAAATAGAGACTTTCTGTTATTAAATTATCTTTTCATGATCCAAACATTTTCTACTTATCAAATCCGGGCATTTTCTACTCATCAAAGCAGTCACTAATTACTAAAGCTTATCTTTGCTTCAGAATGGCCAGGTTGTTAGTACATTGGAAGGCGCAGATCCATCCAGCTTGGCCAATAAAGTTGCTAATGTTGCTGGGCCAATTAGTCCTGGTCAACCTGCAGCTCCGGCAAGCCTTGGTATGGCAGCTGGAGCCACTGTTCTAGAAACCGTGAAAGAGTTAACAAAAGAAAATGACTCTCATGACCTGAATAAACGGCTGCAGCAGCTGATCGAAAAGCAACCTATCATGCTATTCATGAAAGGAAGTCCGGAAGAACCGAAGTGCGGGTTTAGCAGAAAGGTTGTCGAAATTTTGAAGGATGAAAATGTCAAGTTCGGCAGTTTTGATATTCTTGTGGATGACGAGGTTCGTGAGGGATTGAAGAAATTTTCTAATTGGCCAACGTATCCTCAACTATATTGTAAACGGGAGCTTCTTGGAGGATGTGACATAATAATTGCAATGCATGATAGTGGAGAACTTAAAGAAGTTTTCAGAGACAATGGGATTGAAACCATCGTTTTTGAAGGAGACAAGGAAACCGACACTGATAGTGGAAAGGGCGTAATCTCTGAGTCTACAGGGTTGAGTACAACTCTTTCGGCCAGGATCGGAAACCTGATAAATTTGAGTCCAGTCATGCTTTTTATGAAAGGAAAACCCGAGGAACCCAAATGCGGATTCAGTCACAAGGTTGTGGAAATTCTTCAACAAGAAAAGGCCGACTTTAAGAGCTTTGATATTCTCTCCGACGACGAAGTCCGCCAAGGCCTGAAAGTTTACTCAAATTGGTCCAGCTATCCTCAGCTGTACGTCGGAGGGGAGCTGGTTGGCGGGTCTGACATTGTCTTGAAGATGCAAAGAAGTGGAGAACTTAAAAAGGTTTTGACAGAGAAAGGGGCTGTTCGGGAAGAGAAGCTCGAAGATCGCCTGAGAAAGCTGGTTGCTTCGTCTCCTGTCATGCTTTTCATGAAAGGCACACCAGAAGCTCCCAAATGCGGTTTCAGTTCCAAAGTCGTGGGCGCTCTTCGGAATGAAGGCATTTCTTTCGGGTCGTTCGATATTCTGACTGATGAAGAAGTGAGGCAAGGATTGAAAGCCTTCTCGAATTGGCCAACGTTTCCTCAGCTGTATTACCAAGGTGAGTTGATTGGTGGTTGTGATATTGTGATGGAGCTGCAACAAAATGGGGAGCTTAAATCTGCTTTATCTGAGTAAGTCTTGTTTATCTGAACATGGGTCCTGTATCTTATTACATTTTCCAGAGTTTCTTTCATAAACTTAATCTGTTTTGCTTTTCAAGTACTGGAAACTTAGTAATTTTGCAAGGAAGAATGCTGTCTTGATGTTTTCTTCCTTTCATTCTGACTTGCGATAATGGATTCCTCCATTGCTACTCGAGAATTCGAAACAAGTCTAGCTACTTTCTTGATTCGGGTTTGATATGTGATAAATTTTTGCACCAAAAACTCGAGAATTATATTGGTGAACCAGCAACTCTAGCTACTTTGCTGATTCGGGTTCGAAATATTGACGATTTCTCTGTGAAATCTAAGCTCTGGGAACTATAGAGGGAGTAGTTATCAACCCTTTGCAAGAAAATATTTGATTACTAAACTTATAGTTTAAGAAGTGTTGATAGTTTCTGTGCTGTGGTGGTTATCAGTTAGTCTTTTACACTAAAGGTCCCATTTAGATCCTAGGTAGCAGGATTTCACACCGACTGATTTGATTTAGTTTTATTTCAAAATATAATCAAAACTGGAATTTATGATTCTGGATTTTTTGAACTGGCACTGAAACTAACAATTTTAGTTTTAACATGATTTTATTTTATATTTAAAAAATAATAATATATAATAATAAAATATATGTTTTTATTATATTTGTGTCTGGTTTTAAGTAATTGAGTGAATTTATAATCAATTTTAGGATTTATATCGAATTTTTTTAAAGTTTGGGTCAGATTTTACTCAATTTTAGAATTTTTTTACCCACAATCTTAATTTTAGTTTCACGATTTTTTATTTTTAAAAATCGACACTGACCCATAAATAATCGTTTTTTAAAAATTAAAATTAAAATCAAATTAAAATTGATAATTTCAATTCGGTTTACTATTCTTGTCTGATTTTGGATATTCCTATTAGGTAGTAACATTTTTTATAAATTCTAAAATGCTGAGGCTTTTTATGCGATAAGGAAATAGTACAAGGAGCAAAATATAAAATTGGTACTATTGAAGGATTTTGGGGAAAAATATTTGAAATTTGTTCGTTACGGGATTTGATTATTTTCATATAAATAACAACTGACTTCTTCCGAGAGGATCCGCGAATTTTGTTCCCTTTCCCGCCTTTTCACATCTTCTGAGCCAGCCAAAGGTAACTGCGAGTTTTCATTTCAGTGTCTCGAAGTGAGGCTAGGCTACAATGTCCAGCTCCAAACCAAACACGAGGAAGAAAGTTTGGGAGCCAGAGCTTCCCAACTCGGACAAGAGGAAACGACGAGAGGAAGATTTAGATCTTGAATTCGATGTCGACCTTTCCAGGTTCATAATCGTTTAGGTTTCTTTTTGTTTGCTCTCCATAATTTCAGCTTTGTGATGAAGGACGAGTGAATTTGTCGCAATTACAGCAATATCAAAGGCATTATGTCGGCGCTGCAACAGATCAGAGAGAAGACACATAAGGATGGTCAGAAGAAGAATGATGAGACTATTTCGAGGTTTGTTCCAAGTCTTTGAAGTGATGGCAGCATCTGAACTGTGATTTTGTTAACGTTGATGGAAATTCTACTGCTCTCGTTGTCGTTTTACCATTCTATTGAAGATAGCAGAAGATTTTGAAGTTAAGGATGCATTTGAGATGTTTATATCGATCATTTGTTAAATTGTATCATCGTTTGTCTGTTTCATTCTTACTATGCCTCTATGCCATCTCTTTCGGATGAAGGAAGAGTAACGTTTGCTTTCTGTTTCTGGTCCTCAATTTTCCGTTAAGTCTACATCAGAATTATTCCTGGGTTGTTTTTTACCTTTAATATCCGGTTGTGACAGTGTGGCATGTGAGATCAGGACTATGATTAATGACTTGAAGTCTAAATTTGAGAAGGACAGGTAATTTAAAAAAAAACTATCAACGACTACGTTTTTTTTGTGTCGTGGATGACATCTCCAGCACGATATTGATGTATGCCATTTTTGGTAATTGAGATTTTTCGACGAATCATTTCATTTTCAATTGGCAGGCAAAGTTTTGCTAGAGCCCTTTCGAAAAGCTCAAAAGAGGTCGTGATAGGGACACCAATGAGAAATAGCCAACAATGAAACACATTGATCGGTATTTTCCTTTTGATTAATTCGTGTATGGCGATAATTATTCTGGTTTTTTTTCTGTAGAGCGAAAATTCCTTGAGGAATGAAACTTCCAAGTTCCAAGCACTTTACGAGAAGTTCTGCAAGGAGAAAGCCGCCCACCTCCATTCTTTAAAAGGTGTTCCGCATTTCCATAATTTCTACATTTAGTTATCTCTACCAGCATTCTTAGGTTTCATGGAGAAGGTCTCCTAACTTAGTGATGAAACTAAGATCCGCAAAGATCAAAGTTCTCATATTTTACAGAGTAAAATCTAAGCCCTTTTTGTTGCAAATCTAACTGTTACAAGCTTTTTGACAGATACGCTTTCAAAATTTGAAGAAGAGAAGGAAAGATTATTCGCCAAATATGAACAACTAAGTAAGATTCTATAGCCCGTTATGTAGTTCATAGTTGTAACAATGAACAGTAACTTTCTGAACTACATAAGCAGGGAAGAGAGAAAGGAATATGATCTCCGACCATGAGAAAGATTGTGCGGATAAAATTACTCATCTAGAAGAATCGTTGAAAAAGAAAAAACAGGTAAACCGTTTACTAATTCAATCTACCGCCGCTTCACTTATTCTTACGCATCTATTTTCCATTGGACAACAGGATGATAAAACTTTCAGCATTTTGAGGAAAACTCTGGGGTCATTTTTAGAGCCTGCTTCTGACGAGGATTTCCCACCTGATGATGACTGACGGTTAGAAATTGTCATACAGCAATCGTTTATAGTACTTCACTCAATTATATGCGTTTTGGAATTTGCTCTAGTCTACAACCAGAGGCGCCTTTTTTACTGTTGGTTCACAATTTCCTACCACGATGCGGATTTTTTTCATGTTAACGTGATTCCCCCAATTTTCTGCTGCATCAGTCCGTTACGGAAAAACTGCTTTCATTTCTTTGTTAAATCAATAAAAAAATACACACGAAAGTTGGCGACTGTTTGCAAGTTCACATTTATTCATCTAGGAAGCAAATTATCACATTTTTTCCCCAGAGGTCTCGAATAATATAAGCGAACAACTTCTAGAATAAGAGTATCTGCTGAAGGAATGGACGGACATAGAGCACAAGAATGAAAAACGAAACCCGTTTTGTTTAAATCAATAGGCGTTCTATTCAAGGTGTTAGCTACATGTTTGATATTCACAAGCGAAAAAGATTACAGAGCTGAAATTAAATACATCACAGATGGGATATAGGATTATTACTTTTCTTGAACAGGGTTGAGAGGAGGCTGTGGTTGCCCTTGTTGAACCGACCAAGGGGGGAGCCTGTTGTTGTCCTTCACAAATTTGACATCATCAGAAACATGTAAGTGCAAACCTTCCCACACATGCAAAGAATCTATCATCTTTATGCGATTGATCAATAACTTCTACCAGCTATTTTTCCTTAATATTCTTGTCATCATGAGGTTTTTTTTTTTTGTGGAAAAGGTGCAAAAAGTCTACTCAGCTGATCAAATATCATATAATCTGATGTTGAAATATTAAAAATCCAATCCTAATCTAGAAGTAGAGGTAATGTGTCAAGTAGTGATTTGAATCTGACCAAACTGTGTATGCTAATGGATAATAAGAACCAAACCATGAGATGGGTTTCATGTACGAAATAAAACTACAATTAATGTTAAGTTTAGGGTTGAGTTTGGGTGGGTTCCTCCAAATTCTGAATGAATCAAAAGTTATCTTAGGTTTGAATGAGATATCGGGTAGGATTTTATCTATGGCTTTTATGATTCCATTGATTATTTGTATTCAAAACCGTGAGCTAAACCATGAAACGGAGAAACCGGTCATGGTTTTCACAAAGGGTAGGAAATAAACTGAACCGAGACCAAACACAGGTACTAGTTTGAATCACAATTAGGGTTTTCTTCTCTTGTTTACATGTAGGCTTTATACAATATTAGTACATATAGGAATAACATAATAAGAAGGAAGAAAAGAGTTCACACACCCCAACTTTTGTGACAGCTTGACAAGAAGAACACTTGACGGATGGTGCACGATATGGGTACATCAGTAACATTGCACCCCGTTGCACTTAACAATCCCAACCTCATGACCTGAAAAAGAAGGATCCCAATATTATAATAACTCTAATGATGGAGCAATCCAAGACAAACTAACGAAATCAAATTCTATGAATATCATCTGATACTTGATACTGTAGTTCTAAGACTTGGTTGAATAGCAAGTAAGCTGCAACAGTCATCGATCTTAAATCAAGCTAACCCATGTTTATTAGGTGAAAAAAGTTTACTATTTAACTAATTAAATATAATAATAAAATATATATTTTTCTTATTTTTTGAGTTGAATTTTAAATAATTAGATGAGTTTATAATCAATTTTAAGATTTACATTAGATTTTAGCAGAGTTTGGATCAAGTTTTATTTAATTTTAAAACTTTTTTGATTCACGGTCGCAATTTTAATTTCACGGTTTTTTACTCATAAAGAATGAAACTAGCCTATAAATAATGATTTTTTGAAAATTAGAACTAAAACCAGATCAAAACCGGTGATTTTAATCTAATGTACTGTTGTAGTTTAGTTTTGCCCATCTTTTTTAAGTTACAAGGGAAATGTAAGAAGAGATGGCAACTAAGAGGTTAAGAGAGTGACAGGTAGGCCCGGTGACTCATCCACGTTACATGAATGCAGGCCACTCCGGTCGCCGGTGAGCTCTTTATTACCCTTAAGCTTGCCTTCAAAATTTGACCTAATCTTCTAAGGGACGTGAAATGGGTGTGTGAATTGTGATTGAAGTATGAAAATCAGAGGGTTAATTAATTGCTAAATTAAGAAATTTTGTGGTCGTTTAGTCCAAAACAAGAATTACACTCATTTGACGAGCGTCAGGATCAAAGAAAGCTCGATTCTTTCATGGAATTTGTCCATGGAAGTCCGACAGCTTCACCGGCATTTCTACCACCGCGTTTCGCCTTCGCCGCCGCGCTCCGCCGCTTGCGAAGCGCTTCTTCAGGCAGGCCCGCGTTTGAGACCACTCCTGCAAGTTCACGCTCGCATTATAGTTTCTGGATCCCACCGAAGCCGAGCTCTTCTCACTAAGCTTATAACTCTTGTTTGCGCCGCAGGTTCAATTTCCTACACTCGTCGGATCTTCCCCTCTGTTCCGAATCCAGATTCCTTCTTCTTCAACTCCGTAATCAAAGCAACCTCCAAGTTTGGTTTCTCCGGGGACACCATTTTCTTCTATCGTCAAATGCTTCTTTCAGGTATTCCTCAGTCTAATTACACTTTCACCTCTGTCATAAAAGCTTGTGCTGATATATCGGCTCTGAGAGTCGGGAGATGCATTCATTCGCATGTTTTGATTTGCGGGTATGGATTGGATTCATTTGTCCAGGCAGCTCTCGTTGCCTTCTACGCAAAGTCTGGTGCTTTGCAATTGGCCTGGAACCTGTTTGATAAAATGCCTCAGAGAACCGTTGTAGCTTGGAACTCTATGATATCAGGGTACGATCAAAATGGGTTTTCAAGAGAAGCAATTGGGTTGTTTGATCAAATGCTCGAATCGAGTTTCGAACCCGATTCGGCAACTTTAGTGAGTGTCTTGTCTGCATGTTCACAGCTAGGAGCACTTGTTCTCGGCTGCCAGATTCATGATCGTATCATTAACATGAATTTCAAAGTCAACGTAGTTCTCGGAACTTCTTTAATCAACATGTATGCAAGATGTGGAAGTGTTAGCAAAGCTCGAGAAGTTTTCGATTCCATGCCAGATAGAAACATTGTTACTTGGACTGCCATGATATCTGGGTACGGAATCAACGGATATGGCGATCAATCGATGAAACTCTTTCGGGAAATGATAGATCTCAGGTTTCGTCCCAACACTATTACTTTCGTCGCTGTCTTGTCTGCATGCGCCCATGCAGGGCTAGTCGAAGAAGGGCAATGGGCTTTTACAATAATGAGTCGAGATTATGAGTTGGTTCCTGGAATCGAGCATTATGTTTCAATGGTGGACATGTTCGGCCGTGCAGGGCGGCTCGAAGAGGCATATGGGTTTATTCAAAAACTTGTAAATGGGGTGTCTAATCCTGCAATTTGGACTGCCATGCTTGGAGCATGCAAGATGCACAAAGATTTTGATCTTGGAGTCAAAGTTGCAGAACACCTCTTAGCTCTAGAACCCGAAAATCCAGGGCACTATGTAATGCTTTCTAATGTGTATGCATTGGCCGGTCGAATGGATCGAGTGGAAACAATTCGAAACAAGATGATCGGAAAACGATTACAAAAGCAAGTCGGGTATAGTACTATAGAGATCGCTCGTAAAACCTATTTATTTAGCATGGGTGACAAGTCTCATCACGAGACGCGAGAAATCTACCAATATCTAGACGACTTGATGGGGCATTGTTCGGAAGTAGGTTATGTGCCTATATCGGAGTATGTGTTACATGAATTGGTTGACGAGGAACGACAATATGCGCTTAGATATCATAGTGAGAAACTGGCAATAGCATTCGGGTTGATGAAGACAAACCGTGAAGAGACGATTAGAGTCATAAAAAACCTTAGGATGTGCGAGGATTGCCATTCTGCGATCAAGTTCATATCTGTCGTGGCTAATAGGGAAATCATTGTGCGAGATAAGCTTCGATTTCATCACTTCAAGGACGGTTTGTGTTCTTGTGCGGACTATTGGTGAAGAACTTGATCGAATTTGATTTTTATTTTTCATCAATGGGGTCGAGGTAATTTCCAATCAAAAACCCGATTTATTGATTCTAATTTCATTTTCGTAACTCCTAAAATGTAAGCATTGATTTGAGATGCAAATATCTTCAAATGAAAGCACAAACATATCAAGCCTTAATTCAATTCATACACACACAAATCCAACGACAAAGAGAGCCACACCAAGGAAAGAGATATATTTTACATTATTTATCGACAGGAACGTCTTATCTCACTACGATTCTCGGTCTGAATCACTCCAAACTTGCATTTTGTTCGTTTTTCAGGCTCGAAAATGCATCCACGAGCTTTGGATAGAGCTTGGCAAGCATGATTTTGAAACCAGTCGAAGTCGCACTTTGGTTTTCATTATCTTTAACACCAACGCTGGAAGGATGTCCTATGGGAGCTCCTTCCATGTATGCTTTACAAGCCATTAGAATATATTGGGAGCGCTGGATGAAGTGGTCCTGCACGAGTTCCTCGAAATGCTGCATCGGAAATATAATCAGACATGAATTTCCATAATGCCCATTTGAAAAGATCAAAAATCAAGGTTCTATGCTATAGATTGGGTGTACTTTAGATGTTATTCCAGCTAGGAATCCTTGCTTAATAGCTTGGAACAATATATTTATAAATGAAATTCAGCACAATTTGATTTTCGGTCGATCGTTAATTGGATGAGATAAATAGGGTACTGGTGTTCATCATCAACAAACAAATCGCCGCTATGCTGAGTAAAGAAATATATAAGAGATAACAATCATACCTTGGGAGTTTTGCGAAGCAAGTACAACATGGTTTTGCACGTGACAAGGAATGCATTTTCATTGTAGCAGACAGAGTTTTTCTCTCCTTCAGCTCTTCCCTCGAGGGCATCGTACCCAGCCTCGTTGAAATACGGCTTCTCGTTAAGCACGAGAGCCTGGAGAGAAAGAAGAACTTGGAGAACAGTTGAGCTCTCCGGATTCCAAACCTCTGTCCTACCACCCGTCCATGTATTTAACAGGCTTAAGCAAACGTTTCCAGATTCATACAGGTTCGGGTTCACACGAAACCCTCCAGAGATGTAGTGGAATAACTGCAAAAGTAATAAACAGCTGAGAATGAGATAGGAATATATCATAATCAGTGTTACTAGTTAACATGAGAGTATGAAATAGAGGTAGATAAAGATAGAGAAAGTATCACTGAGAAAGTGATAAAAATAGAGATTCAGAGCCCTCGAAATCTCTCAAAGTGTGTACTTTTGTTATGTTCGTATTCAATAAACCAATATAATCTTTTCGTATTCTAGCAGTATAATCCAATTTAGATATCATAGATTTCCAAATTTGGTTGCAGGTATAAACCAAGAGTGATTAGAGTATACCGTCCGTACAAATTTGGGCAATTACTAACAGTTCATAAAGTTCTGTTTCAATAAAAACTACGAAATTCATGCTCAGTTACTTGGAACGTTTTATAGTTAAAATGCTTACGGGAGGCTCAAGAGGATATGCTGGAGGAAGGCATATGTCAAAAAAGAAAAGGCCATCATGATAAGGAGTTCCTGGTGCCCCGACAATGACTGCCCGAAGAAGATCCATACGCTCCTCAAAGACTCGAACATAGATACTTTCTGTTAAATCAATACTGATATTATCCAATAACTTATTATATGAAGCTAAATCAATGAAATAAACACATCAGAAATAATAAATTTCTCACCAGGATGGTGTTTTTCAAGGAAGCTCCATTCTTGGTGAACCTTCTTTAGCCAACTTCTTCGCCTCTGAGAAACAAAAGGGAATAATTAGGAACTATTTTTCCTTATAATCGTACCTAAATCTTCATGTTCTTAGGCATGTTTCTGACCTGAGAGAGTGATGAGTCTTTGCCATGATTGATGAAGAAGTGGTCCTGTGGGCAATTTAGAAGAATTTCAAACGGTTTAAATTGATCACGATTCTCTGAGAATGTTGCCAGAGAGAAATCTTCATTCTTCTTCGTCTCTTCCGCCCACTTTGAGCTTTTTTCATCCTGTACATCTACTTCATTTGTCTCATCGACAAAGTAGTCACAGGTTTCAGGCACCACATCATAAACTATATTTGGTACATTGCGATCCTCGGAAAAATGGCAAGAAGACACGGTTGTACCAAGCAATCCAAAAAGACTTGCAATGCTTGAGAAAAATCCAATGGCTGCCCGCGGAAGGAGGGATGTACTAGGGTCCCATAAATTCTGTACCAGGACCATCACAAATTAATAAAATCTAGTTCTAGAGGTGTTAAAGAGAGAGAATAAAGAGACAAATAGCGAAGTTTGGAAGATTGAATAAGAAATGGTTCTTCAATAAAGTAAATTAATTGTTGAAAGTGTCTGTCAAGTAATATACACTCTCAAAAATTGTAAATTTCTTCGGTAACGAGAATTCTTGACACTTTCAAAGTTACGAAATAATCATGGTCCATAGAGAAAATGATTGTGCCTTCTCGAAGAAGAGCAACACAATTATCCAAGGTAGTATTGCACAAAAGCAAGGACAAAGTGGGAGGGAATCAAACTTACTGTTCTCTTGACACCTTGCTCTACCGAATCATTTAGTTCTTGACCCAATCCCACGAGATTTTCTTCATAGGCTATGGAAGTGGTGGTAGAACCTTTGTAATTGTCAACACGGTATATCTCATGAGGTTCAACCTATCATCATGCGAATAGAAAGAAATTACAATGATGCTCCAATATAAGAAAAAGATGCAGCATACAATAACATAGAAATCAACCGTGAAAGAAAGAAAGAAAAGAATCAATAGTGGGAAAAGTTGGATCAAATGAGATTATCTTCTTATTTTTAACACTGTCAGGACTCTAAATAGAAATAGTTGGTTATTAGTGAGGGATAATGAAAAATTATGATAAACTACTTTTTGGGATTTATGAATTGTCACTAACATACTCGAATGAAAGCAAATTGCTCGAATTATTTGGTACTAGCATTTTTCATTTATCGTTCAATCAATTGATCTTCCATTCTTGTTGATCGTGTTTTCTTTTTCTTTTATTATACTATTGTTACGTTAATTAGAGGGTCGAAGCAGAAGACTTTGTGAAATGCTTAACAAAAGAAGCTTCGCTGTAACTCTGGATGAATCTTAAACAACATTAGACAAAAATAATTAATAATTTATATGATTTCCTGTTATTCCATCAAATATTTTTTTAAGAATACTGGCTCAAATATCAATCGACTCATCTAGAACATAAACTTCAAAAGTTCAGGTTCTAATACCATCCACAATCAATTCGATTGAGAACTAAATAAAGAATTAGGATGATAAAAGAAATACCTCAGTTGTAGAGCAATTAGCCCATTTAACTTCTACCACACCATTTCTGAGCCCGGTAACGACCCCAATACATGACAGGTAAATATTCACGTGGTTACTCAGATCCAAGTCAAAATTATTGTCTTGCATATCAAGCCCCTGCTCAACGTTTCTATTGTCATTCACATAACCTGCATCAAATTGTCCCATTAACTTGTTTTTGGACAAAAACACAACGTCTCCAAAACAAAATGAAAAATCTGGGTGCTCGATCAATTCGTAAGCACTCATTATTTCATCTGTCTCATATTCATACACATTGCTGATTTCAGATAGATTAAGATTTTTCCACTGAACCTTCACCGTTTGTTCCTTGGCATCAACAGACTGCACAACACCCCATTTCTGACTGCTAGACATCAATGGATCATCACATACGTTCTTCTCAAGGACAAATTGATCAGGCCAAAATTCATGGACATTGACAGCACTTGTAGGAAGTAAAGCTTTGGAGTCCAATCCAAATGTGCGGCTACCATCTTGCCACAAAACTTTCACTTTGGTTTTAGTTTGTATAATCGCAAAGATTTCCCCAGAACCAGCACACTGTTTTTTTTCCTCCAATGCTAACTTCTTGATCTCATTCACAAGCTTATGAGTAGATGCATTGAAAAAATCACCTTCCATTATATTATTTTTCACTTCAACGGGAAGTATACACCAGTCACCAATTTCCCAGTGTCCTTGCGAGAAGCAGGAAAGCAAGGTCAAGCTTTTTGCATTTTGCAACCTTGGGAGAGAAGGTATGCTGGAACTACAGGTTGTAAGAGCAGAGGCCAGCCAATCAACATATACCAATCCAGCATCAATAGCACAAATGGTTCCTTCATCTTTTTTATCATTCCAAGTACCACATAACCATTTAGCTGATGTAGAAAGAGTTGAGAGTTTGACCTTTACCCTCTGTCCTGGATAATATGGATACTGTGAATCATCAAGCATTTTGGGAGAGATAGGCATGAGTTTTTCTCGGTCCATGACAGTAATTTCACACTTCGCCCCATCATCAAAAATGACAGTGACACAGTAAATTATTTTCTCTACCCTTCCGACCCACGAGCCACCAATAACAAGATCTCCAGCAGCAATGGAACAAATCTTTAGAAGTTTCTTAGAATCTACATCTTTTAATAATGTTCCACGATCATTTTCCAAATCAACAATCATATCACTGCCAACAATCTTGCCCATTTGTCCAGATGGATCTGTCACCCGGCGAACGATGTCGCCATGCATGAATCCTTTTTGAAAAGAGAGATACTCGTCTATCTTCCCAATAGTCTCTTCGAGACTTGTTAAAATCAAACTAGCCTGACCCCGATACAAGTATTCTAACTCCTCTTGATCATCACTGCAACCACTCTCGCTAGAACTATCCCAATCGGAATTGCTAATGAAGGTATCCATCATTCAGATGCTGTTAGAAAATTTTACACCAGTGTAAAAATCAAATTTTCAACCCAAAAATAACATAGTTTTAAGGAAAATGAAACCTCTAGAGCTTCCAGTGGGCAGGAACTACCTTTGATTCCCAAAATTCTAAAAATAATGACACCTTTGATGGCTTATCCATTAGGTATAACTTAACTAGTTTTTGTTTTAAAAATTCCAAGTAGTTATTGAAATATTCTGCAGGACCCTAATTTCTGCGAGTAACAAATAGACTCAAATAACGCCTGGATGCCAGGAAATTACAGAAAAGCTATTTTACTATTATTTTTTTCTATAATATTCAACTAAACAAAGGCAAGAACCTAGAACTGATACATCGTCAGTCCTCATTCTAGTAATGTTGAGCCACATGGAGAA
Source organism: Begonia fuchsioides (assembly GCA_003255005.1). Lineage (NCBI taxonomy): Eukaryota > Viridiplantae > Streptophyta > Magnoliopsida > Cucurbitales > Begoniaceae > Begonia > Begonia fuchsioides. Next base: position 559,467 of record QAOC01021264.1, read on the forward strand.
AATGTATTGAAAGGAATAACATTGATTAAAGTCTTGAAGGAATGGGATAGATTAGGGATAGAAAAAAAGTACCGCCTGCTTTTCACTTCTTCCAATGTAGTAGTTCACCAAACTCCTGTTTGAGTCTTAACAAAACTTCAAATGTGTCGCGAAAAGGACAGGAGATTGTGGTCCATTGTACTGGTATATTTTTTTTAATAATATGACCACTATAAGTAAATATTTTCGTAGTTGAAAAAACAATTGGACAGTAGTCTTCGGAAGGAAGTTAGATTGCTAAACTAGCGATCTAAAACTTCCGAAAGAAAAATTGCCCAGCTGGTTTAGTAGGAGTCAAAGACCCCAAATGCCAAAGGAGATTTGCCCAAGAAGTTCCGCTACAGGGAAGCTTCTAAAGGAAATATTCCAGACTGAGTATCAACGAGCTGCGAGCACCCCGTCAGATCTTTCTCAGTAAGTCTAAATCAGCTCCCGTATAGATTGTCAATGAGTCCCAGGGAGACTGTGTACAATGGTGAAGTTTCAACGAAGATTGAGCACTTTATACACGAAACTTCACTGAATTTGCAGAAGGAGATTTGCCCACCAGTGATAAGTGTTCAAAAGCACATAGCAACAAAAGAGAAGTCAGAAGGAATTCATTTTCTTCATGAATAATATAGCCAATTTTCCCCAAAGGAAGCCTATACTTGCTTGCTTAAGCCACTACGAAAGAAGATTTTCCACAAGACGATCCATGCTCCTGGAGATCAGAAATCTGGTATGTAGATTTTGCATTTTGATAAGAGCAGGGCAGCTGTTTGTTGTGTAATCACTTCAACAGAGCTATTAGAATCACCGCCTTTCATACCATCAAGAGCCTCCCAATAATTGATCTTTTCCATAAAATCTGCAAAATCTAACCATAATTGATTAAAGAATTACATAAGGTAAAATAATTAAAAAAAAATAAATCCCTTGATAATATATGCTTATTATTTCAAAGATGTAAGATATAGAAGAAACAGTAAAATATGCTAGAGCTGCTAGAAAACATCACCACCACAACCAAACTAAATCTAAGAAAACTTACCCCTCCAGATAAATATATGACAAAGAGGTTAAAGTGATATTCTTTTTCCATATTTAGAATTCGAACTTGGCAGTATTTATTCACCTCTCGTTCTTGTTTAGCCTTATCAATTGATGAACCAACTTACCTCTCCTTTTATTGCTTTAGGGGGTTTTCGTTTTGGGACCATGATGTGAAAAATCGCAGGGATGAAACTGGAGAGAGAATCATGCCGTTGAATCAATCGTAACTAAAGGAGAAGTGGAGGAAAAAATGATAGTAATCAGTGATAAGTCACGCCAATCAAACTTAATCGTTGGCTATTTTACATAAGCCGACCCACATCAAGCACAAAAACCCTAACTCGAAGAGCTGAAATACATGATCAAGCTATCGTAACGAAAAGTATGGAGTCGCTGAACTCAAATCAAGAAATAGGTCAAACTTTATTGGATAGTAATCATAAAACAACTGACTCCCACAAATCTCTTCTTCCCTATGCACCAGTTATACTCAACTACTTTCAGAAAGAAAAAATTTCATCAGTCCGAGGTAAGACAGTAGCGTTTTAGAAGAACGAGAAAAACAGAAACTGAAGGGGAGAAACCATACCATCGGAGTGCTTGAAATTTTATCGGACCAGTCAACGACCGAAACGAGGACAGACATCCAAGATAGAGAACGTAAACCTCTGCAAACTTAAAGGAAGCTGAATCTGAGACGAAAATGGCGCCGCAAATGATTTCGCGTCGCTTTCATTGAAAATGATTTTGGCGAAAAAAGAAGAGAGGCAGTTGTCCGAGAAAAGGCGGGAAATGCAGAGAGGCTTAGTCAATTCTGTTTCCTCTCTGGATCCGCTCTTCACACCATCTCCAAAGCTTGGGAAACTTAACAAGACAGGAATCTCTCCCTACGCTTCTCAGTTCTCTCTCTCCGGAGCCCAGCTTTTTTCTGCTCTGAGAGACGTTGAGGGGGCGGGGCGCCCATTTAGAGAGACCGTACGGAATGGATGCAGAAGAGAATATACTAATCCCTCTTTTGAACACGAATGCCAACTACGGGTGGCATTCGGGTCCGTCCAACCAAACTACACCAAATTAAACCAAACCAAACCAAACCAAACCAAATTAAATCGATCGTTTTTTCCTTGTTGTCAAAGATGAATGTTAACCCAAACTGTAAAAACCGAAACTTAATGTGTGCCATACATGAAATCAACCATAAAGTCAGGTTGATTTTGGTTCTGAGTTTGTTACCCGATCGGTTTAAGTTTTTGTATACAACCCAAAAATTGGACAGCATTTAATCGGGTTGAACTAACTAACCGAGATGAGTAGACCGTTCAGATCAGATTTCCAATTTTTCAAATGGGTGTGAAGAATTGTGCAAATCTATCTGAATTATGGATTGGATTTGGATTGAATTGATTATTTGGTAGTTTTGAGTCGACTTCTAATTTTATATAAACCAACTCACTAAGAAGAATACAACGCATTTACGCTAAAAAACCAACTCAATACTTTTTAGTATTTTTCACATTTATAAAAATACACACTACATTTATATTCTCCATCATTGCACATTTTTAAAGTTGTATTTATATTCGCATTCTATCATCTTAACATACACACTGGGGTGGTTAAAACCAAAACGAAATCATAAATCGAACAAGAATCGTCAGTTTTAATCCGGTATTTCTTTTAATTTTCAAAAAGTCTTAATTTATAGGCTGATTCCGGTCTTTAGAAGTAAAAAATCGTGAAATTAGAAATGAAACTATATGTCAAAAAAATTCTAAAATCAAGTAAAACACGATCCAAACCCTAATAAAACCTGAATAAATCCTAAAATTAGTTATAAACATGTTCAATTACTTAAAAAAATAATTTATTGTCATATTTTAAAATTTTAAAAAATATAAAATAAAATTAGATTAAAATAAAAATAAGACTGAAATCATTTTTTCGATTTAGTTTAAAAAATTTAGAATCGTAAGTTCTGTTTTTAATTTTATTTTGAAATAAAACCAAATCGAACTGACTCATGCTCATCTCTACAAACGCATCAAATAATAAAATTAATTAAAATACAAATAATTTAATAAATTATCATTAATTGATTTAATTGAAACAGCAAGATATATTTTAAATATACATATATACATATACATATATATACATAACATTTTCTCGAATAAATTAACCTATTCACCCAATCCAATTGAACCCACCCGAAAGGTAGATAGCATATAGCAATCAAATTACCACAATCCCCCTAATATTTGTTTAGTAACATATTCATAGGCCAAATAAATAAATAAATAAATAAAAAGCAAACCTAGTCTTAGTATTGATAGAATTTAAAATTTTATAAATGTGATAAATACAAGAGCATTTTAGTTGCATCATTCACATACCAGCGAATCGTAGTGCAGAAATGACCCATAAAAATATGATTTTTAATGGCTGTCATCACCCATCACCAATGACAGTGGGCTTCACTTCCTCCAACTACAATCACATTCAGCTTTTGCGTTCATATTCAAAGCAGCTCCCTCTGACCCCATCATCAACTTTCAATTCCACAAATCTGAAACCAGATTACAAGCATCAAAATTGGATTTGAGACTAGTATTTTGTGAAATATATAAATCTAACTTTAGAAACGATGTTCCAACTACGTGACACCAGTAAATAAAGGTGTGGATAGGAAGGAACAAAGTTAAAAATAGCCCTTCATAAACATTGGAAGTGAAAATGACTTATTCCTAACCTGTTTTTCTCCACATCTGGACAAATATTATGAATTATATATCATTTATATAATTCTCCATCTTTTCTTCAAAGTTTGGCACTTTTGAAGGTGCTCCTATGTCCAGAAATTGCCTCCAAATGCTTTTGATCCATGGTGGTACCAAAGGGCCATACATGGCATGAAGCAGACCCATTATCTTTTGCATTAATTTACTTTAAAGTTTCACTACTTTTGACCTACTTTCCGGCATAAATACTAAATCTTAGAAACTATAAATCATTTTATAATCTCATTAGGATTTTCCATGATGGGCATGCTCGTGACTAACAAAACAATATCTTATACAAGAGTTTTTGTATCTTTGGGTATTCGAAATGGCTTCGTGGACTTGGAGTAATCTCATGAAACTTTTTTCTGGAGCTTCTATAAACAAATCGATTCATTAATATTTTACCATAAAGATCAAGTTCCCAAAATCTACCTTCCAAGATTCTTGAATCTAAGACCTGCAAAATGAACATACCAGGTCAATTTAACCAGGGTCAACCTTTGCTTGAATCTCACTCCATTTCCAATCTCACAGCTGTAATTCTGTATCATTATCCTGCATGAAAATATAATTAGTAAATTCAAAACTCACATCCACCCAAATTGTAGTTAACAATATTTAAACCAGAGAATATATAAAACAATATCCTTTTCACTGTTCTAACTCCATAACAAATGTGAATTGAATTCATAGTTTGATCATGTGTCCACATAGTAAAGTAAATGTTCCTTAGAATTTTCTTGAGGGTCCATTATCAATTACAGATCTAAAATGAATGAGATACAGTAATCCCACCAGCATTTACAATTGTTTTTTTTAACAGGACAAGACAGAAAGGTTGGCCTATATTCGGTGGATCTCAAATTTGGACATGATAATCAGATAATGCTTTGTATACAATAGTGATAAGTATAAAATAATATGGTGGACTACTACACAACTCCTTTCTCAAGCAATGTTTGAAATTTATAAAGAAAAAAAAACTCACTAGAGCATATAGCTTTTCGAATGACAGAACTTCGAAATCAATAAGCAATGAACTCGAGAGACAAGCACTATTTAGTATTTAAATTGATTTGGCATTAGAAATATTTTTTTCCAACTCGTTGCTTATCAATGCAGAATCTTAAACCTTAAAGCACGTGTTCGATGGACACCATAAAATAGAATTGTCAAGTGTTATAAAACCAGCGTTGTGGCATCAACCTTCCCTTTAGTTTCTTGATCATCAAATTCAGGTTCTTAAGAAACAAAAGGTAAAAATCGGGATACAATAGGACAAAATCACACTCATCAGGCCACAAATAGTGAAGTGAAAGATACAAATGTTAACTCTATATTTAGTGATGTAAGCAAGAGTAACACAATGTTAACTCCCTTAGTTTATTATCATAAAATACTCGTTGACAAGTCAAACAATGATTAACACAAGTAAAGTACAATTAACATAGCAAATATAAATAATTAATTTATTTACACTAATTGTATTGATCATTGTTTGATACATCATTGAATAATTCCGTATAATAACAAGAGTGTGAACATATCAATACAATTAGATATCATTACTATTAATCTTTTTCAATTCACGTGGTATAGTGAAAGGCATATACATGAATATTTAATTTGACTGTTTGATGAGAATGGAGAGTCGGTATAGAAAAATGAGAAGTGGAAAGACTATTATGACATGGAATTCCATTAACATAATCATGTTTATGATGAAAGTGGAAAAAAAGACATCAAGTGGTATGGTATAGTTTGGCAATTGAAAGAATAGTGATAGGGCAAGCAAGCAAGCGGGGACACCTAAGAGCACTTTATTCATGAAATGGGATATTCTCAAACGAGTTAATTCAGTCCAACATATACCGGTTTCTATTAAAAGGAGTGGTACTATGAAAAAATCAAAACTTAAAAACAGTCACATTATAAACTGGAAATAAGCCCAATATAGAAAGAGAAAGAGCTCCTCCACTTATTGAGTACATGGTTTTGGTAGAGAAACAAAAGCATGTGATAATTTGGTGTAGTTGTAGGACCAACCCCATGAAGTGCCCGAGAAAGACCAAACAAGATATGAATAGGGGCTGAAAATGACAAAAAACATCCAAATCTTACTTGAGAGTCAACTAAAGAGATATGCATGTGTTATTTGAAGTCCACTGATGAAGGTGGACTAGGATGGGACTTCTTACAGTTGCAGTACCAGATGGTGGAGATTAATGCCCTCATCATTGTCATTAACAGTCTGTTTCCAATTCTTTTTTCGATCAATCGTATTAGAATGGATTTATACCGAGCAAAGCTAAACTAAAGCAAATCCATGTAGGAGCTTTTACCAAGTTTGAGCTTGGATGCAGTATGCCATGCAAGTTGCAAACACTTTCACTGGCTAATTGATCAAAGCTAATCCCTCCTGGCAAATAATAGGTGGTAAAGAATATTTCTTCAGGATCCCATGAAAAAACTTTGCTACTTTACAAAGAGACCAAATAGCACCACATAGCAGTAGCTTTTCCAAAACCCTAAAATAGATTAATAAAGTTCAAAAGCCATCCATGCTGATTGTCAAATTCATGAATCCATTTTAACAAATTTTCGAAAGGATATTGACATGTTTTGTTTTAGACTTCGTCCAATAAATCATTATCAAAAGAGAGACGTGTTAGCGTGTATAGCTTCAGAACTTAAAGAAAAAAAGTATGATTCAAATCCCATTACTTTTCTACAAATAGAATTCACAATTTCGAAAATAAACCAAAAGGCTAAAAGAAATCCCCCGGAAATCCAATCTACTGCCCTCTACGGTCTAAAATTGCGAAGCATGTCTCCATGAAATAGCGAAAGTAGTGGGAACTAGGCTGTCGTAGACAATATAATATAAATTAGAAAGTTGCAGATCATGATAATGAACAGACATTAAGTGGGGCTACACTACATCATTCTGTTCGATTCAAAGATAAATCAGGGAGTGAAACTTGAAAATCCAACTCGAAATAAAATAGATTTCAAAATCAGGTCAAAGGAGCTACGCTCGGATGGATCAATCATGAAAACACTGACAGTAGCTTCACTAAAAAAACTTCATACCATACAAATTACAAAGTTCGCAGCAGCCCGTTCAGTAGATAGAGGAAGACGACACTTACCCTACGAATTCCATGGCTGATCTGATCCAGTGATCTCAGAGCAGGCTTCAAAGGTCGAGTGGAAAAGGACATGCGTGTAATAAACTACAGCTGGAAGGCTAAATGTTCATGCTATAATGGGCCTGGTATGGCCAAGCCCATATATTGTGGCCCAAATACTTTTTTTGTCAAAATTAATATACTATTCTACCAACAAATTTAAAATTTAGGATAAAATCAAAATTGGACATTGAGGTTTGATTAATTAGTCAAAGAAGCCTCGAACTAGGGGTGGGCAAACCCGACCCGACCCGCGGGTCAAACCCGACCCGCACGTTAACGGGTCGGGTCAGGTCGGGTCACGGGTCAATATTTTAAAAATCTGAATGTTTTGCGGGTTGTTAGCGGGTTAGCGGGTCTGTTTTGGTTGACCCGCTTGACCCGCAAACTTTTTTTAAAAATTTCTTAAAAAAAATAAAAAATGGGTGATTATCTTCCCATTTTAAAATAGAATTTTTTTTATAAATTTTAAAATTAAAAGTTTTTTTGATATATTTTTTCACGACGGGATTTATTTATACATTTTAAAAATAAGAAAATAGGTTAACATAGAAAAACTTTCTTAATTATAAAATATTCATTTATAATTATTACCTAACATAACATAAATTGTTATTTGTTTCTCTCTCCTCTCGACCCATATTCCTTTTCGCACTCATTTTTAGAGTCTCTTAGGAAGTTTCGTAGAAGTTTCGTAGCTAAGAAATGTTTGCAGAATATTCAATTGGAGATTGAATTTCCTAAAGTTTCGTAGCTAAACCAATCAAAATATGATCCAATCCTATTAAAACCGGTTAAAAAAGTAGATCCGTTAAAAATTCGGCAAAAAATCCAATAATCAAATCCTAATTTTTTTAACGGTCGTTGACCCGATAAGGACCCGATAAGGAGTGAGTCGGGTCAAGATTTTCCCTTATCGGGTCGGGTCGTTATCGGGTCAACTTTTTTCCCCTATCGGGTTCGGGTCGGGTCAAGATTTTCCCTGACCCGACTCGAATTGACCCGCGCCCAGCCCTACCTCGAACTCTAGAATTGACTAATTGAGGAGATTCTTTTGAGACAAACATCATCGGAATAATCCAAAATTAAATTTTGTTAGTGATCAGTATTTTTAAATTTTAGTATAATTTTTTATTGCAAAAAAATAATAATTAATTAAAAATATTTAAAATTTTAAAAAAAATTATTTTGTCTACTGGGGTCTGTATAACTCTTTTGTCGACTGTGATCATTTTTATAATTCGATTGCCTTCTTCGGCTTACCCTTACACTTCCTTTTCACTTCAAACAGAAAATCAAAAAGGCTGGCACAACAGGCACGAAATCCCTAGTCTGAAGGGGACACGACGATGGTCGAGAGTGAGCTCTAACTGGACGTGCTTATTGAGTTTGATGGCCGTTCCTAAATGGCACGTACTCTTCTTTCCATGCATATAGATTGTTACATGAATGCTTTTATCTTTGTATTCAATAATAAAATCTGATATTATATTAGCTGAATGTGAGCCTATTTGTCACGAAATAAAGGGAAACTTGAGTCTTGAAAAATAATCGTCGGGGACTAAATTGTTTTTTAGAAAGTGTTCGGCAGTGTTTTTAAGGATTAGTTACATTGCACTGTTAATTTATTTCTAAGTAAACAAAAATAACGTTAGAATTATCTCCTCCTTTTATCTATTTATTACATAAGTTAAAGTGTTAATCATAGATTTATTTAATTAATATTTATAATATAAAATAATTGTTATAAAAAGTTAATAGTAGAATTATTCTTTAAAAAATCAATTGACAACGTTGTATAACCAAAGAGATATGATTCTCTCGCTCGCACGGGCATAACTCAGTTGGCTCAGAAATGGTAGATTGGGTACAAGAGTCTAGGTTCGACATTTGCGTTGTCCTATTGTGAGAGTTGTTACCCCAAATGTTGAGGTAGCTCATTGAGATATCAGGTAAAGGCTTCATATCTCTGAGCTGCTGAGTCACCGTGATTTAACCCCCTCACAAACTGTCGGGTCGGGGTGTGAAGGCCCTGGAGACGAGGAATTTTACTTTTTGGATACAAGAGATATGATTCTCTATTGTCTATCCATCTAGATTGAAATGTTTTATTTTGATATGGAAGAAATATCAAGGAATATTTCAATATTAGAGAATTTTTTTAGTGACATTTTAAAATTTTAACTGTAATAATTGAAACTCCAAAATACGAGTGATTTTTACCCTATCTTAAATTTCTAATCATATTATAGTATTGATAAATTTTTAATTGAAACTTCAACTTTTGAGTCCACATAAGCTCGAACGCTAAAATTCATTAGTTATGCATAATTTTACGGTAATTTGTCGCTCTTGATCAATTTAATTGAGAATGATATAGTAGATTGAAAAATGTAAAATAAAATTAACTTAATTTTAACGATAAAATCTCAGTTGACAACGATTTAAGCTTGAAGATTGTCAATTAGAAAATACTTGTACTTTGAAATCTTAACTGATATAATTAAAAATTTATAAGGTCAATTTCTTAATTGTAAAATGCCAATCGATAATTATCGTTTTGGACATGTGCGTGTACCATAATGTTCATAACGAGTGTTCAAGCTTATTTATAAGTATATATTATAATTAATAAACAAATAATACCAAAAACATTTGCTGCTATTTCAAGGCTTTTTAGCACGTGACCCTCTTCGTTTTTCATGCACGAAACGGCTCGAAAACCTTCTATAAAACCTCGGCTGAAAACCACTACTCTCTATATCTAGCTTCCCCATCTCCTGTTAGAACCGGCAATCTGCGACCGCCATGCCCATGGGACGAAAAGCTTCGTTGCTTATCCTCGTACTGAGCAGCTTCACTTTCTTTTCCTCAAACCAAGCTCATCCTATCTCTGAATCACCCATTCCGCTGCCGTTCGACCACCCTGTTCACCACCCTCCGGCCCACTCGCCACACCACCGCCACCGTCCCCACCCCCACCCCCACCGACCCATGCACCGGCTTACGCACCTCATTCTCATGGTCTGATTGAGCCACCGAGCCACCCTCCAACCCATGCACCAGTTTACGCACCTCATTCTCATGGTCCGATTGAGCCACCGAGCCACCCTCCTCACCTCCCTCTCCCTCATCATCCACCTATCGACCCTCCCACGGCTCATCCACCGGCCTTACCGGCGATGTCTTCAGCCCCCAGAAGCTTTATAGCAGTCGAAGGTGTTGTCTATTGCAAATCCTGCAAGTACAAGGGGTTCGATACTCTGTGGGGAGGTAATCCCGTCGCTGGTTAGTAAAACAAATAGAGAGAACAATTGATGAAAGTTTTTCTATTACTTCCAAACTTGTTGAAAATGTAAATACATCAACGTGAAATTTATAGCTTCAATCACTAACTACTTTTCCTAAAAGACCTGACCACTTCAGCACTAACAACACCACTATCAACCGACTCCTAAACTTTAGGATCAAGGAAAGACTAAGTAAGAATAATAAATAACTAAAAATATGCACTAATTTGTAACACTCCCCCTTAGTGCATATTTAGAGCTAACCACTCCAAGAGTTGTTCTAAAAAATTCAAACTCAGATTTTCCTAAAGCTTTCGTGAAAATATCTGCAATTTGATCACTTGAAGAAACTTCCTTCAACTCAATTTCTTGATTCAGAACTTTCTCATGAATGTAGTGGTGACGAACTTCTATATGTTTTGTTCGAGCATGAAAAATTGGATTTAAAGCAAGCTTGACTGCACTTTGATTATCACAAAAAATTTGCACAGGATAATTAATAGCCCCACAAATGTCTTTCATCAAATATTTCAACCAAATGCATTCTTGTGCTGCCATAGTTGCCGCCATGTATTCAGCTTCTGTGCTAGATAAAGCAACAGTTGATTGCTTCTTACTGCACCATGAGACAGCAGCAGAACCTATACTGAAGCAATATCCAGAGGTTGATCGACGATCATCTACATTTCCTGCCCAATCTGCATCAGTGAAACCTGATAATAAAAAATCATTCCCTGCCTTATAAAAAAGACCATAATCTGTAGTTCCCTTGATGTATCTTAGAACCCTTTTAGCAGCATCTAAATGTGGAGTTCTTGGAGTTTGCATAAATTGAGAGATAACACCGACTGAATATGAGATTTCGGGTCTTGTGATAGTTAAGTAAATTAGGCTACCCACTAGTTGTCTGAAATTTCTTTCATCATTTAGCAATTCTCCTTCATCCTTTTTTAACTTGAGATGTGATTCCATTGGAGTAGCTTTTTCCTTTGACTCCCCCATATTGAAAAGTTGTAGCAGCCTCTTTGCATATCTGTTTTGAGAAATGAAATATCCCTGATCTGATTTTACAATCTCCAAACCAAGAAAACAACCAACCTCTCCCAAGTTCTTCATTTCAAAACGAACGGAAAGTTCATTTTTTAATGAAGAAATTTCAGCTTCATTATTTCCTGTGATTATCATATCATCCACGTACAAGAGAACCATTACGTGCATCTTTGACTCTAATTTAGTAAATAGACTAGAATCTGCATCAGAAACTCTAAATCCACAAAAAATCAAGAATTGGGCAACTTTACCGTACCAAGCACGCGGCGCTTGTTTTAAGCCGTATAATGCCTTTTTTAAGTGATAGACATAATGAGGAAATTGCTTTGAAACATAGCCTGCAGGTTGTTCCATAAATACTTCTTTATCCAATTCTCCGTAAAGAAATGCGTTTTTTACATCGAGTTGCCATAGTTTCCAACTTCTTAAAGCTGCAAGAGAAAAAACAGTTCTTAACGTTACCATTTTTGCAACAGGGCTGTACGTTTCTTCATAATCTAACCCATAGCTTTGAGAAAATCCTCGAGCAACCAGACGTGCTTTGCATCTATCCACGGTTCCATCTGTTCTTCTTTTTAAACGATAAACCCATTTACAAGTAATTGGCTTACAATTTTCTGATTTTGGCACTAGCTCCCATGTCTGATTTTTATTTAAAGCTTCAATTTCTTCTTTCATTGCTGCTTCCCATTCTGGAGAACCTTTGGCTTCCTCATAACTTGCAGGTTCTTCATCTATGCCTGTAGTGAGGAAGCATGATACTACAGTACAATGATTTAGTTGTACCTCATAATCTTGAAGATGACTTGGTAAATTTCTCTCTTTTGTAGGTCTTCTCAAATCTACAGATTCTTCTTCAATTGTATTTGAGGTGGTTGATATTGAGAGTTCATTTTTATTTGCAACCTCATCTTCAAGCTGTTGTTGGATATATTTCTGATCATCATCAAGAAGAACATGGGAGGAGGCTTTTTGTATTGAATAATAAGATGACACCTCATCGAACACCACATTCCTCGAAACTACAAATTTTCTTGTTTCTGGATCCATACACTTCCAACCTTTTCTACATGAGTCATAGCCAACAAAAATGCATTTCTTTGCTTTTGGGTCAAGTTTGGTTCGATCCAATTTCGGAATATGAACGTAACAAATAGAACCAAATACTCGAAAATAATTTACGTTTGGCTTTATATCATGTAAAAGCTCAAAAGGAGACTTTTCTTTACCTGGCCATGGAGGTATGTGATTTATGACATGACAAGCAGTTTGAAATGCTTCAGCCCAAAGTTCTCGTGGAAGATCTTTATCATGTATCCAAGAGAGGCTCACAGAAGCAAGATGAGTTAGCTTTCTCTCCGAGACACCGTTTTGTTGAGGAGTATTTGGACATGACATCTGCCGTAAAATGCCATTGTTATCACAATATTGAAAAAAGTCATGTGACATATACTCACCTCCATTATCACTTCGTATGCACTTAATTTTATGCCCAAATTCCTTCTCCACATCATTCTTGAATTCAACAAACTTTGATAAAGTGTCGCTTTTCTCTTTCAAAAATTTCACCCAAGTATATCTTGAAAAATCATCGATTAACACCATTGCATAACGGTATCCACTGTAGCTAGGTGTTTTTGTTGGCCCCATCAAATCTGTATGAACCAGCTCAAACATATTTGATCTTCGATTTGAAGATTTCATAAACGGAAGAC
>QAOC01021264.1:572573-615534 GCA_003255005.1 Begonia fuchsioides
CAAGAAGATTATTCTTTTCTTCCTCTGTTGTTACAGTGAAGCACTGCTCCCAATTTGGTTGATCAGCATCATCATTCTCGCTTGCAACATTCACTTTGAAAAGCTTTACTCTACAATTTCTTTTAATATGACCAATTTTGCCACATCTGTAGCACTTGATAACATTTTTATGTTGCACGTTGTTTCCTCTATCTTGATCTTCCTTAGTGCTGTTTTGTCCTCTTGAAAAAAGTGCAGCATCAGAATCATAATTTTTTATCATCTGTTTGGCTAAAGATTCTTGATTAGAAAGGAGACTTTCCAATTCTTCAACTGAAGGTTGCTTTGCCCAGCCTTGAATAGAAGTAACAAAAGGAATATACTCCTTTTTCAATCCTCGAATTAAGAACCGACGTAATCTTGCTTCACTGATCTTTTCATTTGCATCTAATTCTGAAATTTCAGCGCAAATACTTTTAACACGTAAGAAATATTCAGAAATAGACATACCTTCTTGTGTTAAAGATGCTAATTCATTTTCCAATAATTGTAATCGAGCTGTATTCTTCCTTGAAAACAAACGTTCAAGAATATCCCATAATTGTTTTGGTGAATCCACTTCACGAACATAATCAATGAACTCCTTGCTGATCGAAGTCCTCAATGCAAAAAGAGTTTTGCCGCATTTGATCTTCCATTTTCTTCGAGACTCAGCATTCTCCTGAGTATCTACAGGGATCTCTGCATCTACTCCTGTAATAAGATCCCACAAGTCTTGGCCCTGAAGGTATGCTTCCATACACATTCTCCAGTACCTGTAGTTTGTTCCTACAAGTTTTTCAATGCCATATTGAGTGTGAGAATTTCCTCCATTTGTTAACTCCATCTTTGCTTTTAGCTCCTGATATCTTCCAACAAGAAAGTGACTTGATAGACAAAGAAATAGAAGCAACTGCAGCAAGGTTTCAGACGTGGCTCTGATACCATAAAACAAATAGAGAGAACAATTGATGAAAGTTTTTCTATTACTTCCAAACTTGTTGAAAATGTAAATACATCAACGTGAAATTTATAGCTTCAATCACTAACTACTTTTCCTAAAAGACCTGACCACTTCAGCACTAACAACACCACTATCAACCGACTCCTAAACTTTAGGATCAAGGAAAGACTAAGTAAGAATAATAAATAACTAAAAATATGCACTAATTTGTAACAAAAGATGGAATGGGTCAGCTACGTTTGTCAGCTCTCTTGGCATCATCGATGTTTGCATCTGCCTAAATATGTCAAAAAATTCACTTAGACTGTCTGATTCGCCATAAGCAACGAGCCTAATATTCCACAAAACCAGGTTTTGAGTCTTTGTAGAGCAGAAAGGTTCTTGAGCAGTTTCTATATCGGCACATTTCATCGTAAAGATCAAGAAGAGAACCTTCGAGAATGATATCCGTGTTCAAAATTCAACTCCTTTATTCGGAGCTATATATACTTGGTTAATGTGAACAAGAAAATAGTTTATATCTGGTTATTTGAGCGTAAAAAGTAGAAAGATAACTAATGAGCAGCGAAACCAGCAAGATTGACCGATGAGACTCAGTTCGGTTTAATTTTATGAAGAGGCAAGGCATGTGCACTTCGCAGGAAATCAACATGATGAGTGGAAAATGACGTGCCATAAACAACCAGAGAGTACTCAACTGTTGGAAAAGAAGAAAAACGTTCAAAAAAATTAAAATTTATACCTTCTGCACCGCAGGCTGAGGCCGCCGGTCGCTTTGGGGAGCTGTGAAACCCTAAAAACAACCCTAAGAATCATTCTTTCGGTGGAAAAAATAGAGCAAAAAACATCGGACACGGCTCACGGTTTAAGATCAAAGCACACAGTAGCAAAGAGCTGTAGTGTAGAGCTAAGAACATATAATGGCGAAAATTTGCATAGTTAGTGTTGAAAGTATAGTTAGTGTTGAAAGTAATTCAAAGACTTGAAGAATATTTAAAGTAAAACTCTTGGAAATTAATTCCAAGATGAAACTCATAAAGAATAATCAAATATTACACCACTGTTGAGAAATATCAATTCAAGCAAAAGCTTTTTTTTTCTTCATTCATTGTTCAATAATTGTCTCCACCGGGGCAACACCTGGTAACTTGCACGAAGAGCACCAATGGCAACAAATCCTGATGATAAATAGAAGAGACTCCAACAGCTAGGAGCTTCCAGTAGGGGTGGCACCCACGGGTTTGGGTTGGTTTTTTTGGCAAAAAATAACCGACCCGCCTGTTCGGTTATCCACTGACGATAACCGAACCTGAACCGATCACTTACCATAACCGATCTGAAATTTTGGTTTGGATTCAGTTTGGTTTTGGTTAATTGATACGGGTTGACCCACGGGTTGGGAACGGGTTGACCCACAGGTTGGGTCGGTTTGAGTCAATTTTGGGTCGGTTTTGGGTATGGTCAACATCAAATTTGGGTCGGATTCGATAATTTTAGGTCGATTTCGGGTCTATTTTACCTCGTTTATGAGTCTATCTTAATCAACTTCATCAAAAAAAATAACATCATCGAAAATAAATACTTGTTTCGAATAATAAATAGATTATCTAAAATATCCATAACAATGAAAACAACATCATCAAAAAAAAATATTCAAACATCGTCAAAGGAAAATAAAACTAAAGTTGTACAATATTCATAATCCAAGACTAAGAGCAACCGTTCATAACGGTGGTTCAGTTAACCATCAAATAAAACTAAAGTTGTACAATATCCATTGCACAAAATATAAATGAAGAAAGGATTACCATAGGTTAATAACGGCGGTTCAGTTATATCGTCACTTCTTTGATGTCTCAATCATATCAATCAAAGCTAATCATCAAATAAACAAAATAATATTACAACACTTCATGCATAATAAACGAATAAACTTATTATTTATTAAATAGCATAAAATTATTATACTTGGTTCGAATTCCACTACTTCTTCTAATGAGTCGTAAACAATAGACTATCTATCGGAATCACGAATCCAACTTTGAAGATAAATAATGCTTTCTACCGTCTTCGGAGCCAAAGAACTCCGAAAAGGATCCAAAACTCGACCTCCAGAGCTGAAAGCCGACTCCGATGCAACTGTTGAAATAGGAATATCGAGAACATCTCTCGCTATTGGACTCAAAGTAGGGTACTCTGACGTGTGCATTTTCCACTAATGCAATAAGTCACCGTCATCGGTGAAGTTTTCAAGTTTTGCTGAAAAATAACGATCTATTTCATTTGTTTGACCTAAATCATTTTCGTTGTTAACTTCAGCCTTAAAGGTAGACTATACCTCAAAATCTTCAACTATAGTCATACAATCATCCTCAAATTCAATAGGTCTTGGTAATTGTACTTTATATTCAGCATACAACAGTCCAATTGTATCATCCAACGCTATGAGTATCTCAGTGGTCAGCTCTGGCGAATGCAATTTCAAGAGGCAATGTCTTACGAACTTTAATTTGAAACGTGGATCAACCACTACAGCCACGTACATGAAGTGATTGATTTGAGTGTAATCCCCCCAATACTTTTCAAATTTTAGCGGCATATTCAAGGCTGTAGAAACATCAAGACATACATTTTGTAGCATAATTCTGCGAAGAAGACATTAGCTGTAATTCATAAAGTCGATGAGACTTTTAATGTGACGTCATAAAATACCTTCAACAGTGATACAAATTCTCGAGCAACATTCCAATTTTCTTCACGAGGTGGGGTGGTTAAGATGTCATCTTGCACAAAGTCGGACATGTAGGCAACGTCACACTTAGCCAATTTATCAAATGCCTTCTCAGATTTAGCTGCAGTTTGTAGCATCAAGTATGTCGAATTCCATCTTGTTGAAACATCAAGAAATACATTACTGTTGCATGAAATTTGTACACTTTCAATGCATGCTTTGAATCTTTACAGTCTAGCCGGAGAAGATCTAACGTACTTCACCGTTTTTCTAATCTTCGAAATTGAATCAGTATGCTCCTTCAATCCACTAGTAACAACAAGATTCATTATGTGGGCAAAGCATCTAATGTGCATGAACTTACCATTTATCACAAAAGGTTTTTGTTGCTTCATATCCTTCACCAAAATATTCAAAGCTACGTCATTAGAAGCAGCGTTGTCCACTGTAACTGTCAAAACTCTATCTATTTTCGAATCCGACAAGCATTTTTCAATGATCGTAGCGATTGTTTCTCCTTTGTGATCTGAAATTACGCAAAAATTAATAATCTTCCTCTGCAAAACCCAAAAAGAATCTATAAAATGGGCAGTAAGAACCATATAATTTATATTCTGAATTGAAGTTCATGTATCAGTGGTTAGATAAATGCTTGAATTCAATTGTTCGAAGTTGCTAGCTAACTTACTCGTCTCGCTCATGTACATCTTGAATATATCATTCACAATAGTTTTGCGAGATGAAACATCAAACCTAGGCTGTAGTTCACTAAATAGATCTTTAAACCACTTACTTTCTACAATCCGAAAAGATAATTCTTCCATCACAATCATTCTAACAAGCTTCTGACGACATCGTTCTTCATTAAAGACTTTCAAACTCATAGAATTTGATGACCTAGCCCCTTCTCTCTCCGTATCTGTTTTCTTAAAAATATCTTCTTTTGTTTATCGTTCAAAGAGGCTAAGAAGTTCGTACATTTCCTTAGATGTCTGTGCAAGTTTGAAATTCCATTTTTTCCAGTATCACAGGCATATGTGATCGGACAATAGTTGCAGTGTGCTCTACTTATTCCGTTTTCAGAATATTTCTTCGTAAAGTGATCTCATGTTTTACTTTCTCCTTTGCGTCGTTTTGTATTCTCATTCATAGTAATATCCATCCTGGGAAGAGCAAAGCATGAAAATTAAGTGCTTCACATTTGAAACCCAATAGTTTGATGTGAAGAATAATTACTCTAAATAAGCTATCTAAATTCATAGAGCAAAGCATGAAAGTTACTCTAATTACTCTGCAAGAACAAGCATCCGACAGTAAGATACATATTAGGAACTTCCGAAAACTTCCAAAAATTAGGAACTTTCGGGAACTAAATTCTGCTCGATGCAAAACTTCATGGAAAATCAAACAAACAATATGGAGTAATTCAAATCAAAAGGAATTTGCTGAAAACTTCATTGAGGTTTGTTCTCTTTACCTGTTTCGGCCAAGACGAAACTCGGGCTGCCAGACAAAAGCCGCTGGAGATTACAAAGAGAAGAAATGGAAGAGGGAAGCGAACCAGAGAAGCAATTATCGGAGAGCTTCGTGAGCTGAGAAACGAGTGGAGAACGGGTGCTCGGATAGCCGGCAGGATCGAGGGTTAATATCCATCAGAGGAGAACAAAGAGCTCGGCACGACGGATCTAAGATAGGGTGACTTCCAGAGTTAGGGTTAGTACTTAGTATCGGTTCAGATTTGGTTTTTACTTTACTAACCGACAACCGAACCGAAACTATTCGGTTTGTATTGGATCGGTTAATGATCGGGTTTGTGTGTGTTGATAACCGAACCAACCCACCTCATTGGGTCAGTTCGGTTCGGTTTTTTGGGTTTATCCAACCCATTTGCCAGGCCTAGCTTCCAGTCGAAGCAGCAACGAAGTAAAACTGAAAACAGAGTAGCAAGTTAAAATACCGCATTCAGAAGAAACATTCTAGGATACCTCGACAAATGATACCACTTTCATACCAAGTATCTCGGCCACCTCTCACAGCCGCAGTAGACTGCAGCAATGGCCAGCCATCAGCAGATTTTCGAAGAAAAGCGCATCCCTTCTGTCACTCACTCGTGAAACGCTAACATCCTAGGATTTCAATTACTTAACAGAGTACTGTTTCTACTCAATGTCCACACATCATACCCACACGGCTTCGTAGAATGAAAACTAGGATTAGAAACGGCCATTTCTTCACGTCACTACATTTTTAAACACCAAGTTCTACGTCTCAAAAAAAAACAAAGAACAAACCAAGATTCATCAGCCAAAAACAAATTCATTAAATAACTGCAGGCAGCTGCGTGCTGAGCCAAACTAGTCCTCGTCCATCCCCGCAGGCTGATCTCTCTTGTTAGGACCACCAGCTGGTTTGGCCATAATAATCTGCAAACCACACAGCCAATCAGGTTTCTACTTCAAATCTTTGCTCAACACTTATATCAAGGGGGAAAATGGCACAAAACATGAAGTTAGACTAATAAAAATATTTCTTTGCATTTGAACATTTTGAGAGTTAGAAGTCCAAAACCATCATAAAAGGGAAACGTGCATTGTAATCCCTTCAAATTTTTTCTTCTACAAGTAATAATAAAGAGTTGTAAGAATGTATCACAAAGCTGGTCCTTAGTCTACAATTCACAAGCTTTGCCAAGTTATGTTACTAAAATAGGAAATCCAGGTGACAAACTTTGATATTAAATTTTGCAAATTTCTATTTAGGAACTGTAAGCAGCTCGAAATCATCAACGGTGAAGTTCAAATCCTCACGCAAACCCATTTAGACATACTCAGCCAAAAATTGAAAAAATGGAACATCGACGTGAGGGGGAACGCCCATGTTTGTACCCGTATTAGAATATTAATGATCAATAGTTCTCAACTCATACCTGGTCAACCCGTAATACAGTAGATGCAGCATCTGCAGCATATTTCAAAGCAAAGAACCTTCGCAAAAGACAAAGACTAAAGGTTAATCTCACATTCAACATAAAAAAAACCTAGGGCGTCAAATTGACTATAAAATCATAGTTTCTCTTAATGCCTAGCAGAACTTCAGGCTTCTGCACCAAACAATATTTGATTACTACAAATTACGGTACAAGCATTGGCCAAGTAGAACTGATCAATTTGATTACTACAAATTCACATACATCAGATGGAAAAAAAATCAACTAAAATAGGGTATTTAATACTTATTACTAAAAAATGTGATAGATCAATCTCCTAATAATAGATGGTGCATTGTAGAGGAAAAGAAAAGATATGGACTTTGTCAAGGTAGAGCAAAAGGCTGAAAACCAGAGTGGGCGAATAATAAGAGTATTTTTTTTCACTTGCCATCGTTCATATCACAAGAAATTCACTGCCAACAGCTTGAAATATATTTTTTTTCATAAATTATTGTTTTGTTTTAATCGGGTATATAAATTCATGAGTGTGTTTTCCAGATAGCATTCACTCTGTGAAACAATGAAAACATGCTTACTTGGTGACATAAAGATCCCAGACATTAATGGTTGAAACATCTTTACAAACACCTTCTTCCAAATCGATGCCAACTTTGGTTTTTCCATCTGCATGCTCAGCATACAAAGAGGATATTATCTCCATTGCATTGAGTCCAGCATTCTCAGCTAGAGTCTTTGGTATCATCTCAAAACTTTCTGCAAATTTTGCTATAGCATACTGATCCAACCTGGAAACCAAACACTATATAGGTGACAATATCTTCAAGGAACACGACTCTTTTCAATGCAGGTATTAATATTTTCTCAAGAATCTTAATATTTAATTAATTGACTTCAAAATAGAGCTGATGATCTGTAGATATTCTTTTCCAATCAAGAGCTGAAGAGAAAAGATCATCAACAGATTAAACTCCAGAGAAAAGATTAAAATCAGAATAATTTGACAGGACATCATCACATCAAATGTCAGTCAAAGACACTCAATCAATTCAAAAACCATCAGACATATTTATCAAAGTTCAAGTTACAACAAATTTGATTATATGAAATCCAAAGAGCAACTCAATATACATAAAGCTAGAAAAATTTATCGGTTCAGCCACCTGCATAAGTAAAGCTTATCTTTGCTAGAAATTCAAAATTAAAATCTTAATGTCTTTTACATAAAAAAAAAAAGAAATTCCTACGGCGTAGGTGTGAGACTTTAAACAATTGTAATAAAGGAAAAAGAATATTACCCAGTTTCCTTCAAGGAAAATTCCTTTACTCTTCTGGCCAACTCCATTTCAGTAGCTGCAGCTCCGGGAACCATGCGGCTGTCCCTACACATTGCCTGAAAAAATTACAGACACAAGAATGATGAAGATTTTAAATTTTGTACACAATAGTGGAACAGTCAATCAGTTTGGTGAAGAATGTTCGATAAAAATACAGGATTCTGAAGTATAGTGAAAATAAACTGCCTAATTGAACAAGTGAAGAAAAAGGTTGAAAAGCAAAGCACATGAATGCCTTTATAAAGATACTCTACAAACCAAGAAATAACGATGGAAGTTAAAAGCAAAGATGGAAAGGAGTCAGTGGCTAGCTATGATTGTTTGACTTGCAAGTGCTTCAGGTTTTAATGCACTGGTATATTTGCTAGTTCGACAAAGAGAAAGACAAAAGTAGCAAACAATAACCTTGTATGTATTAACTCCATCGTCAACTGCCCTTTCAAGGTCATCTAATATACTATCAGTACTACCTCGTAACACAATAGTAGATACAGAGTTTCCACCGCCTTCATTTCTCACAATAATTACCTAAAAAGATAGTTTAATATGAACAAATCAGCATAAATGAAAATGGAGAAAAAAAAATAAAAAAGATAATTGATAGATTTTCATAAACATACCCTAACACCACCAATTTCCTCAACTGAAATTGAGTCAACATATCCCAAATCATCTGAATTTGGTTGACTAAGCTTCAACTGTGCAAACATGTGTAAATTAAAGAAGCTAATTTGAATAAATAGTGGTTCAATAGGACCCAATATAAAATGTTACCAGCGCAACTGCTCCAGTAGTCCGGCAAAATCTTCTCAATTCAAATTTTGAACTGATTTTGAGTACCAGAAGCCTGCAACCAAGTACTCAAAATTAGAACAAAAATAAAAAAATAAAAAAATAAAAATCAATAGTAGAAACAGAACTATCATGAAGTTAAAAGGCCATATTAAAAGCCCCATTATGATATGATAACAAAGTGGTTCAAACTTGAACTGAATTTCAGAATCTTAGTCTGTAGGTACAGTAAATTAGAACTAAGTACAGCCATACAAATAGTTATAAGTCAAACTGTTAGGAAATATGCTTTTTTTAAAGAAATAATTTAAAGCTTACAGCCTTCAGAAATAGTTCTAACTTTACAGCCCAAAATATATGTATATACATGATCTGGTATATAGAAACTTAAATAGTGCAGAAGTGTGACATACTTGTATCGTTCACAGAAGTGCAATGCCATCTCTCCAACAGCTGCACCGCTAACAATGACTTTGGCACCTGAATCTGCAACTGCTTTGATAAGCTCCTCCACTTTTGCCTCCTCAGTTTTGGCGTAGTTTTCTAACTACAAGAAATTCAACACAAATAGAAGAGATCTTAATTCAATTTGTGCTAAAAAAATAATCAGCAACAAGTACAAATATTTAGTAAAAGTCTGTCCAAATATTCAAGCCACAATTGAAGAAAAATACATAAACACCATAAATACTACAGAGTGAGGCCAAAATTGTATTAATAACTTTCAACCTAAGTTGTGTATGTTTTATTGAGAAATGGATTCATATAGCAATGAAGCCAGTATAATATGAATTCGCATGAGAAAGCAACTAATCTAGATTACCTGCTCTGCTGAATGAATTAGAACAGTTCCTTTTGTTTCAGTTGCAGAGGTATCAACCCCACCAGCAAAAACAGCAACCTGCAAAAACAATGAGAAGTGAATACTTCGAAACTAAATAAAACCACTTCTGTTTACCACAAAGAAGTAAAGACAAAAACCGCTAAAATCTCATCCATTCACATTCTCATTTCCATGTCACAGAATTCCTTATCTGCTTTTGTCTCATCCTTGTCATACAACACAAGTCTAATCAAGCTTTTGATGACACAATGACCCACCAACTGTTCCTCATATCAATAGTTTTCTTATCATATATTTGCTCAGCTCTTGTTTCTCCAAACATTTACCATATTTTTGAAAAAAAAGCCATCGACCCTTCCACTGGGATGAAAGAAATGTATAGATAGAAAACAAAAACAAACTCCAACCAAGCGAAGACCAGAATTAGTTCAGTCATATGGCATGGTATTCTTGTTACGTATACAATGATGTTGGAGGCAGGAAAAATAACATCCAATGCTCAAATGATTTAATGAACTAAAGAAAATTTAGGCAACAATAAGTTCATACATCCACTAAATGTAAAATTTCAATACAACAAAATAAAAACCCAAACACTGTAAATCTACCAAAAATAATAAAATAAACAAAGAGCTCGAAGTAGTTGGCTCTTACAATTTTAACACTTTGAAGACATATACTAAATGATATGTTTAATCCGCAAATCGATAGACAAATGGCAAATTTTATCGATTATGATACTAGAAGAAAGAGTAGTGACAACCTTTGCCTTTTCAGTTCGCTTAATACTTCCCACTGCGTCACTTTTCAAAACCATGCCGCGAACTACTGAAGAATTATGCAAACCCCCTCCTAATAGCTTTGCAACACGGACATTGTCTACGTTAAAATTTTCTGGGTTCTTAGGACAAACTTGAATGCAAGCCTGCATGAGAGAGTGAAAACATTTAAAATAATTCTCCAATAATCAAAGCAGCAAGGATAGAAATGATTACATCAGCGATTAGTGAACATAAAACATCTTCTTGCCCAAATTGCTTGCTAGCAACAGCAGCTTTCATCCGCATTACAACTTGGTCTTTACTTCGCACATCCATATTCTCAGAGCCATTTTCTACTAGTTCGCCCAAGATTTCAGTAATCTACAATATGAAAAGAGAAAAAGGGGCATAAAAAACTGTATTTAAGAAGCACCAAGCAGTCAAACTGGTAATAACAAACCTTGTTGATTGCTTTCGTGTATCCACTAATAATTTCGCTAGGGTGAAGACCCATTCTTATAAGTTCCTCTGCATTTTGTAAAAGCTCACCGGCAAAAGAAATGGTTAAATTAGCTCCATCACCAATTTCCTCTTGTTGAGCTTTGCCTGCTAAAACCAGGATCTTGGCTGCAGGGTGCTGTACCTCAAGCTCATTCACGATGGTGGCAGCATCATTCGTGACAAACAGTTTATCTAGATGGTTAATCACCATCTTATTCATTCCTAACAAGCACAAAACCGAAAGATTAAACTTTCTACGCCTATGAGAGCCGTTCATAACTCTTTTACAAATAGATGGTATGTGAAAAGATTGCTAGAGAAGTTAAGACACACAGTAAAATGTACAAAACATAGAATCACAATGTTTAAGTTCCACTGTGCAAAGAAAAGGAAACAAATCGCCGATCTTTATTTCAAGACCACAGTAAATATCCAAAGTATGAAGGAAATGACAAAAAACCTAAACCCCAACATCCTAGTCATGCCGTTCCTAGATAAAAGGCGCACCTTGTTTAAAAAAATCCATGAACAGAGTCTGGAATATGCAGATGGAAGACATGGTAGATCAATAGACCTAAGAAATCAAAACGAAGCAAGCGGGGAAGAAAAAACGGTACCATTGGGACCGAGAGAGGTTCGAGTAATAGAAGAGAGTTGTTTGCAGGCGTCAATGTTCTTGAGAACAGCCTCGTCGAGACCAGAGAGATGCTTGTGCCCCTCTTTCAACATAGATTGTATTCCGTACGGCTGCATTTGGAAACCCATCTCTGATCTTCGATGGAAATGAAACCACTAGAACCAGAAAACTGACCCTGAACCTAGTAAACAGCGAAAAAGAAGCGAAGGAATTTATCGAGGCTATGTAGGTGTTACTATGGCAGCGTTTGGAGG
The DNA here is from genome assembly GCA_003255005.1 of Begonia fuchsioides. Classification (NCBI taxonomy): domain Eukaryota; kingdom Viridiplantae; phylum Streptophyta; class Magnoliopsida; order Cucurbitales; family Begoniaceae; genus Begonia; species Begonia fuchsioides. The sequence goes on from QAOC01021264.1 coordinate 584,360, forward strand.
GAGGGAGTCGCAGAGTAGGTTTTTGGAGACGAGAAGAAGGGCAACATAGACTTTTCACTCTGTAAAAGTGGGAGTTGCCAGAATGTTCTTGGAAAAGTAGAGTGATTCATTCCGCAGTTATTAAAACTAGCACGGCCCTCGATTTAATGAAAAGTAGCCGTATTATTTCTTTCTAGAAATATCACGTTACAATTTGCACTAAACCAATTCGACGGGCTAAAAGCCTAAATGACTAAATTTATTCACTGTTTTTCATAACTCACAAATCACGTGAAGAAGATACTCATAAATCACAAATCCAAGAGGGCTTGCATCGGGTTGGATTATCAACATTCAAGTATTTATCAAGTAACAAGTTGATACTCACAATTCACAAATCTGAATCATCAAATTGTAAAGACTATCATACCTTATGAATCACAAAGTTCGGGTTGGAGTTCGTCGAGGTTCGTCGGTTCTCGGGGTTAGTCGGGTTCGTCTTCCGCCTCTTGGGTTCGTCGCGGGGTTCGCCGGGGTTCGTCGCGAGGTTCGCCGGGTTCGTCGTCGAGGTTCGGACTTCGGCGTCGATCGTCGGGGACTCGGGATTTCAGAAGGCCAAAGGCTTACGATTTACGAATTTGGGGATTTCGGTTTTGCAATTATAAAGTATAGTCAATCCGAATGTCGGATTGGAGCGGATCGCATTGAATCCGATAACGATCCGATTGTCGGATCGAAACTCGCATTTGCCGACCGAATACCCTTGCCCGATCTGATCCAACCAGATCGGATTGTCGGATTGGGTCGGATCCGCCCACCCCTAACATTACTCATTCTTTTTATCGACTTTGATAGTTGTTATTTAACTCTCCAAGTACCATAAATCAAGTCTTCCGTTCTCAATCTCCCACCCTGAATAGATTTCTACACAATAATAAGTATTGGCTGCTCTCATTTTAGTAGGGTTATATGCTCGTAACGATAATTAAATAAATATTGTTTAAATTTAGTTATACTTAGTATCTTAGTTAACATACATGCAAGACTCTTATTTGTGTGAATTTTTGCTACTTTATGTTATCATGTGTTGTTATATCCCTTACGAAACATTGAACATTTCATAAAATTTAGTGCATTTTGACTGTCGCAATAAATTCTAAGACATTATAGTCTGTTCCAAAATCGTCTAATATATATTCAGTTTTAGTGTAAATAGTGTAAATAATTTCTACAAACTTACCCTCCAAACTTATAGTTTCATCATAGATTCTCAAGATACAATCTGAAGTAGATTTCAAAGAATCTTTACGTCCTACAAATTTGCATCTACATAAACCAATAATTGCTTCATTCTCAAATTTCTTTTTCATGTACAAGTGTAACCTCAAATGAGTTTGAGACATGTCTTGCAAGCATTCCAATGTTCTTTCTTGAGATCCATCATAAACTTGCTAACATTGGTACTTAGATATTGTTGAGTATTAAACTTAATGAATAAATGATAATAAAATTTGTCAACATTTTATGTCAGATTTCAACTGACATTTGGAAGAACAAGCGATCACCAAAATTAACGTGTGACCTATAGATTTCTATGCTCATGATGTCGAATTTTCAATGATTCAAATTTCAGGTTATTCTAAGTACTATGGAAGAAGTTATTAAGAAAGTTTTAGAAATAAAGAGTATAAGAATCACTATTTTATTTAATTTTATATCACTTTTGTATTATATATAGTGCCTGAACAAATAAAAAGATAACAAGAGTTCGTAAATTATTCTTTCTTCTATATTTTGTTCTTTCTCCTCTCTAAAAATTTAGTTTTTCAAATTTTGATTTCTTTCCGATATGCCAAATGAAGTGTACTACATATCGTAGCATATATTAGACTCTGTGCGGGGTTAGAATAATGAATTATTTCTACATACTTCTTGCCTTCTTCACTGTTAGGNCTTTCAGATATGCCAAATGAAGTGTACTACATATCGTAGCATATATTAGACTCTGTGCGGGGTTAGAATAATGAATTATTTCTACATACTTCTTGCCTTCTTCACTGTTAGGGCTCTGCTTACTACTTGAATGGAAGTGAGCCCTTGAAGGTATCCTAGCACGTTTTAATTACGTTAATCCAAACCTAGTTAATATCCTTTTTAGATAATCTTCTTGAGCAAGAGTAATTATCTCTTGCTTTCTCCAAGTTTCCCCTTTGTTTTGGACCAGTAACTGGCTCCTGCTCAACACCTCGACAATTCCTGGAGCAACCCTAGCTGAAACGACAGACATCAGATTTTCTCTTCTTATCTCTCCTCCTCTAATGATTTACTTTCGTTTCTGATGCTAGATATCCTCTAATGATAAGAGTTTAGATCATTCTCTTGTAACTGAATAGTTAGATATTTAACTGTCCAAGTACCATCAATCGAGCCAACCGTTCCTAGATATGTCACACCGGTACGAGAATGTCACATAACTTTTGGTATCATAAATTAAAATAGAATGATAAAACCATTCTCCCAAAATTGTTCAATCATAAAATTAGTGGGTTGAAGAATTTGAGAGTTTCATCTTCAGTTATTTCATTTCAAGAGTAATTGCAGCAACTCAACTACAATGGAACGTCAACTTCCCTCATCACTTTTGCTGCATCCTCCGGCAAAACCGGATTTATGTAACACCCACTTCCCAGCTCGAATCCTCCTATCCCGCTCAGCTGAGGCACAATCTGGACAAACCAGTGATTGTGAGCAAATTCCGACTCCGACAAACCGGTCGGACTTGTCTGGATCATAAAATTGAATGGAGGGTTGTTTAACTGCACTCCAATCTTCCTCAGCATCAGTTTCAACAGCCCTCCTAAATCAACTGCCTGCATGTAATTTATGTATGTGAAGTTAAATTTATTAAAGGTGTGTAATTTTTCTCACAAACTGCATTCACCTTTTCACTGCACAGGTGATGGAAGTGAGGAAGGTGGTCGCGTGGAATAATCCATATCTCGAAGGGGAATGTGGATGCAAATGGAGCCACTGCAATGAAATGGGTCGACTCATCGATCAAGAGGTCCTTGTTGCAAACTTGGCAAATGGCGCAGAGTCCTGTTTGGTTGAAGTACTCTTTCATGCTCTCTACCCGACCAGACACTGCCGGAGGAACTATGGGAAGTGCCAAAATCTGGCTGTGAGAGTGGTTCATCGATGCTCCAGCTGAAGCCCCGTGATTCTTAAATAACTGAGAACACAAAACAAGGATGAAGTTTGATCCACATCAAGGAATTGTAAGTACAAGATCCAAACAAGCATTGGAGTTAAGGAAATAATAAGTAGATGGTATGAAAAGACACAACAGATAGCCATGCCAAAAATACTAAGAATTCGATCACTAGAAAGCCAAATCTCTTTCAGCAAAAATGTCCAAAGTGGAGATCTTGCAAGTTTGTCTGCCGTATAGAACGCAGACATTTCCATCTAAGCTGATAGTCCATGTTGATATTCAGTCATTCAACTCAAACTTCAAACTCCAATAGCCAGAATTTTAAAAAATTATTAACTTAATGTTGATCAGGACATAACTGAATCAGATTCTAAGCAAAAAGAAGAAGAAGAACGAAATGGTCGAGACCTGGACGTATTTGATGGAAGCATCGGCCACCAGCTGCTCAGTCCGGTTCTTATGAGCCATGAGAACGTCGCCGATTTCCCGGGGCGTTAAGTCGAAGAGCTGAACCGAGTGAAGAGGAGACTCTATCACCACATCGTGAAACCCGAAGCCACCCACAATCGTACCCCAGGAATCAGGAGAGCTCGCCGGAAAGGGTTCAGCCGGATTCCGGGAGAGAGCCGGGTAGAGATTGTGAATTACACGAATCTTCCATTCGGAAGTATTGGGAGGAAAGCGGAAAAGCTCGGGAGCGCACTCGTGCTCGTGGCCGATGCAGAAGGGACATTCCTGGTGGGGTTGAGAGCAGGAAGAAGCTGCAGGAGACTTGGATTTGAAATCGGAAGGCCTCTTGGCTCTCGCCGGAGAAAAAATGACCCACCGGTTGTTAACCGCGTCTTTACGGAGCTGGGGAGTCGGAGCTTCCGCCATTAGGGGTGGCCGTTGGATCGATGCCGGGGAAGAATTGGTCAGATTAATGATAAGTAATTACAATCCCAAAATGGTATTATTTTAATCATAATTAATCCCTTCTTTTGGGGCCTAGATGTCGTTCTTTCACTTGTGCGGGGCATTTCTGTCTTTCATTCATACGGCTCGTGCAATTACTTTATTACCCTTTAAACCCTACGACACCTTAAACCATTCCTTCTCTTCTCAATTTAACCTCGCCGATCCGCAGAAGCGTCTGCACTTACCAGTCCCCTTCTCTCGACCTCGACTAGGGAAGAAACATGCGTCCTCCGAGAGGCGGCGGCGGCTTTAGGGGCGGACGAGATTCTGGCTTCGGTGGTCGCCGAGGAGGCGGCCGCTCCTCTGGTCGTAGCTTCGGAAGTGGCCGCAGCGGTGGTTTTCGCGACGAGGGTCCTCCTGCAGAAGTCATTGGTCCTTTTCTTCTTCTTCGCCCTCTTGTTTCGTCTCGTTTCGACTCGTTTCATCTTCTATTTTTTTTTAGTTCCATTTTTGCTCGTCGCTTATGAACATATTTTGTCGATCACTTTCACTTTACTGGTTAAACTCTTCGCCTAAGTTCCAAAATCTTGGGATGATTTTCCCTAATATCTGCAGGTGAAATCGAACCATATTTTTAGCTTTCCAGTCATTATATTCTTGAATTTGAAGTTGTAAATCTGATTTTTTTTTTTGTATATTATTTCTCTTATTATCTATGTCTAAAACTAAAAGCATCTATGCTCTTTCTCTGCCTTTTTTTTGTCGAGTCAACTTTTGTTGTGTTGTGATGGAGTCTTCTTTTTGCCCCCTTTGTTAGAGGTTGCGACATTTCTTCATGCCTGCGAGGGTGATGCAGTTACTAAACTCACTAATGAGAAAATACCTTACTTCAATGCCCCAATATACCTTCAGAACAAGACACAGATTGGGAAAGTTGATGAAATTTTCGGTCCCATCAATGAATCCGTAAGTTTCTTGTTATGATATTTTGATTTGGCTCTTCTCATCGCTGGCATTGACAGTATGGCTTTCCTGTTCTATTTACAGTACTTTTCAATCAAAATGATGGAAGGCATTGTGGCTACTTCATATGCCGCCGGTGATAAATTCTTCATTGACCCTGCTAAACTGTTACCTCTAGCAAGATTTCTTCCGCAACCGAAGTATGCTTTCTAGCTCTAGTCATTGTAACTCTTGGATGATGGAAAATTACTATGTTGTGGTAATTTCATTTTACAAATCATGTTTTTCCAGTCTCTGATTTCAATTTTGTTTTGGTACTTGAACAAATTTCTAATTTTCCAAGGAATACCTCTGCAATTAATCATGCTTTTCCTTTCTCTGTCTTCTTATTTACGGAACTTAGGGCGTTTCTCCTGTTTTCCCTTCTACTTTTTTATCTTTGGGGAGAAAGTTGTGGGCTTCTGAAAACATTGTAACGAAACTATAGAAATTTCGCCCTATTTTCCGGAGACAAACATTCTTGATTCACCAACCCTCACTGTTATTGTTGATTTTTTGAAGGAGAGAGTTCAAGTTCCAGCCTGTCTTCTTCAATAAAGTTGTGTTGCGCTTGAGATAATAAGATGAGTTTCTTCAATTGCAGGGGACAGGGGCAGGTTGGTGGCAGAGGAGGTGGGAGAGGTGGTTTTAGAGGCAGTAGCCGTGGCGGTTTTCGAGGAAGGGGAGGACCAAGGGGTGGCAGAGGAGGGCCACCGCGAGGGGGCAGAAGAGGCGGTTTCAGGGGCAGAGGAAGATCGTAGGGAATCTACACACACACTGCAATTAGGGCGCTTCGGGTGGTGGGCAATTTTGTTCGAGTGTCGATGGACGATGTAGTCATTCTATTTTTATAATCTGCTTGTTGGATTGTTGTATTGTTAAGACTTTTTGGACGTGGTGGGCTTGGACCTAATCTTGCTTCCTTGAAATGCACGCTTCTTTGGATTCGTATGTTTCCTTAATCCAGCTCACTTAATCCGTAAAAGAAGATTATGTCATAATAAAATTGCTGTTATGTTGTCTTGTTTCATTGTAGTTTGACGATTACAAAGATGAGATGTGGTGGGTGGGTGGGCCATGGGTGGTTCTATCTAACCACAAATTTTGACATTGTAAAACCAATCATGGCTGTCGCTGCAATGGTTTGAATCTTCTTATGTTGGACCGGAGCAGCCGGCAGCCACCCTGTTCGCAATTCTCAGCTATTGAAAGTTATTAAATCTCTCTCTCTCTCTCACGGACAATCATCTGCGAACAAAATGTGTCCTCTGAGGTTCATCTTGGTGTTTTGCTCCGCAATTTTAGCTGGTTTTATTGCGTGGAGAAGCGTTCGTTCTACCGACGACGCCCACCGAGATTCGGATGTTCAACAAACTCTGTCCCCGGAAGAGAGGGAAGCCATCACTTTGAAAAGGGTGAGCTTCATTTTGTTCTTCTTTCATTTCCTATTGCTGTTTCTGGGTCGATGATTTGGATGAAATTGCAGGCGATTGGAGATGGCTTCTGGGCATTCGTTGACACGGCGAGCGGGAGGTACTTGTGGAGGAATTTGAAGGAGCTGAAGCAAAGATAGCAAATGAGTCGTTATGGAAGTTTCTGGTAGAGAAGCCTGTCTGTCCCTCTGCATTTTATGTTCATCTTTGTTTCCAATCAAGAAAAGGCGAAGAAGACCCTTGATGCCTGCTTCTGTCTTAAACGCCCAACCCATTAAGCTGCAGAAGGCAGGCGAAACCATGTTTTTGCTGACCAATGTCCAACAAACATTATTAAAATCTGCTATTTCTCCAAATCTCATTTGATTCATCCCCACATGCCATGGATTAAAAATGCTTCAACTCCCTCCCCTCCAATCTAACACTGGGATAAACACATTGACTTTGCATTTGTTTGATAGTCGACCACAAGCAGAAGTTGGGAAACACACATCACAAAGATTGTTTTCGGTAATTGATGCAAATCCGAACCCAGGATTGGAAACAAGCAGCAATAGATCTTTACATACAGACTTGGGTAGAACTGGCATAGATTGGAATACGCTAGCAACCGTGTTTTGCGACCTACAAAGCCTCGTAGCGACCCCCGGTTGTAATTTGAGCTCTGCTCATCGGAACTCCTCTCACTCCTGAGATGGCTTCATTCATCTTGCTCCTCTGCAACCAAACCCCAGGCCATTTTCAAGTAAGCACAGGTTTATGATTATAAAGAAGATGGGTTCCTCATGTGATAATAACCCCCTTATTTTTCAAGAAACTTTAAGATCAAACAAGTCAACGAGATGAATATGAAATGATTTAGAGGAAATAGCAGACCTTGTCATCGGAGTAGATCTGGAAACGCAGCTTGTGGTTGGCGAGGTGGGGGTGTTTATGGCCATGTTGGCTTCCCAAGACGATGACACAAATGGTTGCCGCGGCAATACCGAAGGAACAGATGGCTCCAATGCCATTCAAGCTCCATTTCCATATCTTGAGAGCCCCGTTGTCCTCTTCCCAGATCATCTCCTTTTGGCCTTGGAAGTCCAGTTCGATGCTCTTTTTCAGACCTAGTCTAAGCCTCGGGGAATTCAGCATCTCCTCGGCTTCTGACTTGGTCGAGTCCAGTTTCATGTCGGCGAATTCATTCTCTATCGTTTTCGTGAAGAAAACTTGAGAAACAGAGTCTTGATCGTCCAGTTTCATGTCGGCAAATTCATTTTCGCTCGTTTTCGGGACGAAAGCTTGCGAGACAGAGTCTTGATCGGCCTCCTCCGCCATCGCAGCAGGAGGTTCCGGTGGTGAACCAGCAGCTTCGTTCACAAGCAGATCGTCGTGGTCGTCGCGTGGGGGAGGGACGACGGTGTTAGTTTTCTCCAAGAGAAGCTGAAACTGAGGGGGTTGACGGGGAGGGGCGAAACCTGGAATGGGTCGGAAGATTTTGGCGGAATTGGGGGAAGGGCAAGTGAAGTAGTCCATGTCAAATTGAGTAGCCGGAATAGGGGCGTCTCCATGGAAATCAAGGAAAGCGCCGTCGTCGAGGAACTCCCAGTCGTGAAGATCCATAGTTGACAGGCGGAGGATCTGGTCAGGAAGAAGAAGAAGAAGAAGAAGGTAAATAAAAGGAGGGATGGAAAGGGGAAGACGTGAGAGGAAAGGAACGAGGCAGAGCAGGCCAAAGCTACCTCATGAAGTGAGAGTGAGTCCCTAGGGGGCCGGGTCCTGGGGGGTGTGGGGCGAGGGATTTCGCCATTGATACAAGTGAGGCCTAGGGTGTCCTCTAGTCGATGGAACTAAGATTAGACCCGGAAGCAAAGGATGACTGGCAACCCAATGGACCCACCCACCCTAATAATTCCACGCTTCTCTTCTCAGATATTTTTATGACCAAGTTTAGAGAGAGAGCATGAAAAACTAGATTATTCATATTTCATGTACTTTTTTTGCACTTGAAACAGTGGCTTGTAAAAGTTAGTCAGCTCATAAAATTGGGATGCAGGCCACCGGGAGAGCTTTGAGTTGTGACGGAGCCGCTGGGGCATAAAGAACTAGGTCCTGATTAAGAGGAACGTCGAAGACCAGGCTTATTAAGGTTCCTTATTATCACACACCTTCGAGAATTATGCAGCATTTGGAGCTCAGAGTTTGTCCCGGTCTCGGAGCTATTAACTTGATCAACTTGTTGATAATCAGCTTCAAGACCCACTACACNTTAGATTTAACATTACATTGTTTCTTAAAATTTATAAAATTATATATATTATTTTGTGTAGCAAGTAAAAACGAAATCGAACCGAAATATCCGGTTCGGTTCAAGTTCAGTTTTTATGTATATTTTCAACTACTCGGTTCAAAGTTCAAAAACCGAAAACTAGTCGGTTCGGTTTTCATTTCAGTGAAAACCGAACCGAACCGGTAAATGCTCACCCCTGCACCCAATAGAACCTACGTATGTATTGTCCACGAAAAATAAGCTTTGGTGAAAAATGTTATTTGTACTTTTGACTTCTTCTCTGTCATATTTCATATCTAATAGAGCACTTCCAAAGTTATTTTTCTGTTGGGATGTACAACAAAATCGACCAATGACTTCTGACCCACCCACAACATTTGAGTCGGGTCTTTTTTTATATTAGGATCAATTTCATTTATTGATAAACATATGTGAGTGGGTTTCTTTTATTTTAATAATTAAAATTAGAATATTATCATTAAAAATAAATTAAAAAATCGACCCGAATCAAACCAAATTTTTTTAGATTGAGTTGGAAAATTGATTTCGGGTTTTCGGTTCCAAACTCCAAACACAACATCAAATGCAGGGTTGGACAAATGGAATCGACCAATTGGGTTAAACCAAAACCGAAGGATTTGGATCGGGTAATTTTAATTTTATGATTTTTTTGTTGTAAAAATTGTGATTGAAGTTAATTTGCTATTTATTGAATGTAAGTTATTTAGTTACCTACGTATTTTTAACTTAGTCATTTCTTTCAACAAATATTTAGATGCAAGAATGAAAATTGAAAACTAGTAAATTATTTGTTGGATATTAATTTTTAGAGAATATGATTTTTGTTTAAAATTTAACTTTTAAAAAAAAAATTGGTGAACCAAACTGAAAAAAGACCGAATCAAACCAAGTTTTTCAAATTGGGTTGAAAATTATTTTTAGTTGCACGTCAATTTTGGATTTTAACTCTCGACCAAAAATAGATGGGGCCAGTTTCGATCTTTTCAAAAATCGACGCACTCCCATCCATGATCAAATGGGTAGGTTTTATGTAGTTAAAAAATCAATTCAAACAGAATTATACTTGTACCTAAAAGGCGAAATCTCTCGTCTCCAGGGCTCGCATACCTTGACCCGACAGTTTGTGAGGGAGTTAAATCACGGTGACTCAGCGGCCCGGAGATAGAAGGCATTTACCTGATATCCCACGGAGCTACCCCAACATTGGAGGTAACAACTCCCACACTAGGACAACGCAAATGTCGAACCTAGGCTCTTATACTAAATCTACCATCTCTGAGCCAACTGAGTTATGCCCGTGCGAGTACTATCATAACATTTTCTTTTTTTCAATTAAATTGAGAGTTAAGGTAGAGTTTTTTTCTTTTTATACTTTTTGAGTAGGGATGAAATTAATTTAAATATATTTAATAAATATAAATATAAATAATTATTTATTATTTAAACTATATAATAATATGTTAAAAATATAATAAGAAAATATAATTAAAAAATAATTTTTTGTTTGTTTTAAATTAAATCTAGGTCGGGATAAATTAACCGGGGCGGGGGCGTCGTATTTTCATTCCCAAACAGCCGTTCAACCTTTTCCGCTTTACAAATTCTCATTTCGCATTGGAGTTGAAGAGAGACCACTTTCGCTTCATCGCACTGAATCTGGAAATGGAAATCGCCTCGGAAAAGGACTCAGATATCTCCAACGATCTACCTCTCGCTGATTCTTCTGATAATACTCTTGCACTTGGCGACAACATTCTTAGTAAAGAAGCCCAAGACTTTCGTGAACGCCAAGCTCTCGACCTCAAATCCGGCCTCCATCCCCTTAAGGTTTTCTTCTCTCTCTCCACCATGTATCATTATTTACGTACTCTTTCGATCCATGTTCTACTACCGTGCTCTTTTTTTCAGTTGAATCGATGTCGATTAGTATAAATTAGCCAATTAGGGGTTTTACGCCTGCTTGTCCTTCGTTTTTTGATCATTTTTTATTTTTAATTTATGTGATGGATCTAATATGCTGTTTTTTGAGGATGGAAATCTCTCTTTTTTTTTTAAATTTAAGTTTGCTGCTAATCCTGTTGTTGGTGATTTCTTAATCAGCACAAATTTGTATTTTGGTACACTCGTCGAACACCTGGAGTTCGAACCCAAACATCTTATGAGGACAATATAAAAAAGATAGTTGACTTCAGTACGGTGAGATTTCTGTAAATATGCGCCTGAACTAAATCGTCTCTAAATCAGTTGCCTCTACGGCATCTTTCTTTGGTAGTGAATAAAGTTGTCTTTTTTGTTTCGTGAACATGCAGGTGGAAGGGTTTTGGCTAAGCTATTGTCATTTGGCTCGCCCTTCTTCTCTGCCTAGCCCTACGGATTTGCATCTTTTTAAGGACGGAATCCGCCCTTTGTGGGAGGTAAATTTTAAAGCTTGTATAGTAGCTGCTGAGAACTGCATTCCTTCCTTTTTTTTTGTTTTCCTTCAATACATGCAGAAATTTCAGTGTTTTTATAACAAAATGTTGTCACCTGCAAAGTTTTATTCAGGGTATTCCTTTTTTTTGTTCGACAAAAACAATTATTATGTAGGATTCAGCCAATTGCAATGGTGGGAAGTGGATTATACGTTTCAAAAAGGTTGTGTCTGGTCGCTTTTGGGAGGATTTGGTAAGGAAATAATACATCTTTAAAAAGATTACAGTCCTCTTATCATACAAATGAATTTTACTTTTTTATTAGATTTCTATTATATACAAAGCTGTTGACATTATTTCCTCGAAAAGAAATCCACAAACTATCTTTTGATCTTGGAGATAATGTCAGTTAATATCTGGATCTGCAAAAATTATTCTACTCAGGGAAAGGTTTTTGGTCCCATCATTTTGTAAATTTCTTGTGGTTTTCAATATTTCGTTTCCCATTTATAAAAAAAACTAGTGGAACTGTTTATTTTGTCTTTTGGCTTTTTAGGAGACAGGGTTATTGAGCTCACTGCAATTACTAAGTAATAGAGCAGAGTATATTAATTGTAATAGAATCAAATGTTTAACTTGGTTATATTCTAATCCATCACTCTTAGGTTTTTTTACCGTTAATCATTTGTTTAGTTAGATATTTGTTGGGAATATGCACAGGGATGTTTTATAAACTAATACTTTGTAAGGCTCCTCTAAATGGAGGGAAGGGGGTCGAGTTATTTATCATGGAATGTTGTCTAGCAAAATTAGTAGCTCGTGATTGTATTTGGGCTGGTGTTTCACTAAACTTGTGCTTTTATCTTTCTATTTTGTGTGTTCTTTCGGTCAACTTATTGCATCGAGATCGATGTTCATCAACAGTATCAGAGTCGGTTTGAACTTTTGAAAAAAAGGAGAGAAGATGTCCTCAGGAAGATGTGAGGCAATATGAAGATTATTAGAGAAAATATCTCTTACCAAGAATTGGAGATATCTCGAATAGAAGAAAATCTCATCATCTTGCTGAAACTAGTGGTGGATGAGAAGTTTCTTAGGAAGGAGACAAAGTTGAGACTATTGCATAAAGAATAGGAGTTGGACATCATGTTTCTCCTAACAATAGGGAGAACATGAGAAGGCAAGTGCATTTCGAAGTATCAACCAACCAACATCATCCGAGGTTGGTATATTTTTATATCATAGGAGTGTTATACTCGGGCAACTATGCATGGTATTTTTCATGTGGAGGAGTGTAACGCTAGGGGTTAAAAGCACCTCTGCAGCTTAGTTGAGCAAAGGACTGAAGGCAAGACATTTTTTGATTATTCCCACTTTGTTGTCGAGTATCGGATTCTTCAAAAGTCGTGGTTCACATCAGGATGTCTCATGAGAAAAATGAGGCAAGACGAGGTTTGCGAAAAACAATAGGGTTTTTGCCAGCCAATAAAGATACGATGGAGGCAGAACAAGGAGAGACCATCAAATTGGGTTTTGGGAGGCTGGATTGAGTTATGAGCGGCAGAGGGAAGCTATTTTTGTTGTTTGTCTGAGCTTCCTTGTCAGTCAGCAGCAGTAGCAACAAATGAGGGCTGGAAAAGAGAAAAATCAAGCTTGGATAATGTTCCTTGGCTCGATTGTCCATGCGTGGAGGCAATTTTGGAACTGTTGGTTGGTTGCCCCGGCAAGGAAATGCAAATTTCTCCGACATGGGAGAAATACTCTTTCTAGAGTGCTATTTGTTTCAAGTAGTAGCTTGTGGTATTTATAACGGTAGACTTTCGCCTAACATGTTGGCTTTATCATGTTTTGTGGGTTATTTTGATGAACTTATTCCAATAGGAAGTGATATAACCCAAATTCAAAGGACAATCAAGGATCAAGACCCAATGGGAAATATAAGAGGACCCTTGACAAAAGCAAAGACAAATAAGATGAATAAAAGCTTAAAATGTTTGATTCAAGGAATTCAACACAAAGAGCTTACCTACAACGACCAGAAATCCATAATAATACTAAGGGTTGATGAAGAAACAATAGAAAATCAAGACTCATAATAGTAATATTAATAGATAATTGCATGAACCTCATACGATAATTGATAATTGCGTATATTTTTGGCATATTTAGATTTTATTTTAATTTTTACCCATTATTAGGGATTCATGCATTGGTTAGTATACTATGGATTTTGTTATCTTTATTCTAGAATTTATTTTGTGCTTGTTTAAGCACTATAATGTAATTTTTCAATAGGACAATTCAGATTTATTGAAATTTAAGTTTATGCTTTTTTATGAGATTAATTTGTGTTCTTAAGTCCTTCAGGAAGAATTTAATTTTTCTCCTTGAAAAGATCAAACTTGATAGCTTTTGTCTCAATCAACAAGTTTGGTTCGGATCAAGTTATTTTGATAATTACAGTTTTATCGAATTCATCGATCGGGGTCTAATTCCTTCATGTCTTTATTTTTGAATCTCAAGGCGTTTTGTGATTATTCCCGCTTGTTGTCGAGTATCAAATTCTTTAAAATTCGTGGTTTATATCAGGATGTCTCATCGACAAAGGTCTTAAAACAAGGAACAACAAAGAAGCGCAGATGGACATCACCAAGCTGAATTCAAAGGAGTGTTGTAGGCTGGAAATAAACATGCATAAAATTATGAATAAAAATCCAGCTAAGTTGTACATCAAAGAACGACATAATGGCATTTAGACCATTAATAGCCTTGCTCAGTCAGGCTACCAGTTTTCCTCCACTGAAGAGCGATAATTGGCCCAAAAATGGGGGCAACAGAGTGTGTAAAAACTCATCTGCTGGAATATTGGGCCAACCTGCGGAAGGTTGTTTTGCAGCTCCACAAACAGAGGCACTATTGGGCAAAAACTGACTGGAAGCCCCATTTCTATGAACCAAACCGACCAAGTGCTAAGTTCTTGCATAGAGTGGGTCACCGAGTTTCTGAAGTTTTTTGAAGGCAGCAGTTGGGAGGGAAAAGCGGATGAGGGAGGGCGAGAAGGAAGATTGCCAACTATGGGAGGAGGGAAACCTATTGACAAATGCTGTAGTGGTAGTCGAGCGACTTGTCATTCAACAGGGGGATTGGGTGATAATTTAATTAACAAAAGTTGGCACAGGCTTAGAGCAACGACCCAAGTTATGCTGGAAAGCTAGGAAGGATGCTGTGCACAAGGATTTGGGCATGAACGGTTCAAGTGGCCAATAAGTTTACAAGCAGATTTTTAATGACCTTGGAATGAGATTATTTGGCCTATCGAAGAAGAAACTACACTGGGATGGGATGAGCTGAAATATGTTTTGGGGCTACAAATGGATTTGAAGGAATGTTATTTATATGAGAAACAAAAGGTAGATGTTTTAATAATGAATACTAGGTTAGTTTTCTATAAACATAGGGAAGAGCTTGAGTTTTGATGATTAAATATTGTTCTTGTAAATAACTCTCTTTAGAGTGGTCCATTGTCTGAGTAGTGGCCCTTGCTTGTTTTCAGGCTAGTTTTGGCCAGATCTGTAGTTTAATCTTTATGCGTGTGTTCTTTGAGTCATCTCATTACAATGAGATCGATTCAAAACATCTCAAAGTTGCTTAGCAGCACCTTTTTAACTAAATCAATTCCTTTTAATTGTTAGTTTTAAGCAAAATGAGCTGGTAAAGAGTCTACTCTGACTTGACCTTTTGATATATTTGACTTCACAAATTAAAAAGTCATTATTGCTTTAGTTGATGATGTACTTAGACTTGCAGTCTTGTTCGTCTGGATAACAGCTCTTCTGTTTGTTTTACGGAATCAGATTCTGTCTTAAATATTACACAGGTTCTAGCCCTGGTGGGTGATCAAGTTGACTTCGGAGACAACATTTGTGGTGCTGTTCTGAGCGTTCGCTTCAATGAGGACATATTGAGTGTGTGGAACAGAAACGCATCTGACCATCAGGTCTGTAGTTTGTTCTGCCTCATTTGTGATGCAGTCATCAAAGCTTTGTAACATGGATTGTCCTTTTGTTTCAGGCAGTAATGGGGTTGAGAGATTCAATCAAACGATTCCTCAAGCTTCCCCAAAGTTACGTTATGGAGTACAAGCCCCATGATGCTTCTCTACGCGACAATTCATCGTACAGAAACACATGGTTGAGAGGTTAGGTGTACGCGTACACCGTATCGGTGGGACAATGGTTCTTAGTAAGATCTAGCCTAAAGAGCTCGTATTAAATGTCTGCACTTTTTGTTGGCCTCAAAGATGATAGAATCTAAATTAGCATTTGACTTTGTTTAAAATTATCTAAATTAGCATTATTCGACTTTGCCTCCAAGTCTTTCTGAATTCCGATGCTCATGAGCGATGATTCCATTTTTTGTTTCAGAATTCCATACTTGCATGGTTGACGGTCAGAAGGAGCAAATGGGAGGAAGATCCCAGAAGGCTTCACAAGATTCGTCGACGCTAACTTGTAGGAATTCTTCGAGTCCGTTCATGGCGTAAAGAGAAGCTGATATTTGCCTTTCCACCTTCATCCTTTCGAATTCTGAAAACTCCTGGTTCCCCATCTCACCCAGACCAAAGCTTGTTGGCAAATCAATGGCTTCTTGAGCCATGGACAATCGGTCAAACACCCACCCACTATCACCCTTTGAATCAATATTACTATTACTGCTAGAGTCCGATCCGCCGTTGCAGCCGCTTAAATCAGGCCTGTACGCGTCCTCGAAGAGCAGAGAGTCAGGAGGAACGGGAGCGATGGTGGACGAGGAGCAGCTGGGTGAGGAAGTCGAGGGCTGTTCTTGACGGGGCTGCAATGGAGAAGGTTTGTTGGTTCGAAGGAGATTTCTGATGCGGGAAGCAATGGCGGAGTGGGTGGAAACATGGCTGGGAGTGAAGTTGGTGCGGGTGTTTGACCCGCGAAGAAGATAAGCAGCTTCGTCGTATGCTCTGGCCGCCTCCTCCGCCGTCTCGAAGGTTCCGAGCCACATCCTTATTTTCTTGGTGGTGTCTTTGATCTCCGCCACCCATCTCCCGGAGGGCCGCTGTCTCACCCCGACGAATCTGTTGCTGTCGCCGCCACTGCTCCTTCTCCCACGCTTTGACTTCCTCTTCTTGCCTCCCCCACTCTCAGCCATCTCAGGTTGCTGGAAATAAATCTCCATTTCAGACCAAACTTGTGTCTCTCCTCTGTCCTCCCCCACTCAGTTTTGGTGAAGACGTATATATATTATCCTGGAATCCAGAGTGTTTTTTGCTCCTTTTAATGTTCTGCTGCTTTAAAAATCAAAACTTTTTTCAGACCCCAGACCTTCATTTTGTCCTTATTGCCACCATTATCAATTTATCACCATCAAAGCTCTCTCCTCTCTCCTACCGAGTCAAAGGGGGAGAGAGAAGAGGAGGAGGAGGGAGAATGCGCCACTTGGAGGCGCTCAAATCATCCTCTAGAAGACGGAAAAAGACGTCCAAACTGCTGCTCATCTATGTTGTCTGACTCTAATATAATAATAATCATGCTCTCTCGTTTGATCATAATTGTGAATGGCGTTGAGAGCTAGTTGACAAATTATAATATTTAACTGTCAAATTACATACAAATAAATAAACTGTGAGCAACGGTAATAAACGAAGCTGGTGATTAAATGTTCCTTTCTTATCTAAAGTTTCTGCAATTTGTGCAACAAACATGTAAGCTTCTATACTAATTTCTTGATTAGAACACGTCATCAATGTCTTGATTCCACGAAAGGCTTCAAAAAGAAGATGCCTCTAATTGCATAATTGAATCCTTCCCAACAACAAATGCACCATCGACACAATATTGTAGAAGAATTTTTTTACTTAATGAATATCTCATCAGTTTTTATTACTTTTTATGATAAATTTAATCATTTATTTTTCGTCAGAGATATCTTTTAAAAATAAATATTTAATATTTCTTACATGCATGTTCAAAGATTTTTAGTTTCGTTCGTATTAGAGTTCGTTTTTATTTTTTCATGAAAACAGTTATGCATAAATTGATAAAAAGATCAACCGAAATCATAAAATGGTCAACAAAACTACCTAAAAATCGTCAAGCTTCTAGAAATATCGACCAAAATCACAAAATGGTAAACTACAGTTATAAAAAGGTCGACTGAAACTCTAACGGACAAAATTTTCTTTCCAACGACGGGTAAAAAAGATCCACTTAAAGAGAAAAGAGCGACTGAAAACCTCTCCGAAGTTAGACTTATAAATAGAAGAATGAGAGTTCAAAAAAACAAGAATTCGACAGAGAAAAGAGACGCAGAAGCACTGTCAAATTTTTTACTCATACATGGTCATATAATTGATATCACAACAGGGTTAAATTGATTTTCGTTGTGATCTTTGATTTGATTGTGGTTATTTTTTGTGATCATTTGAAAAAAAATTGTTGGTTAGATTTTAATTTATAATAGCATAGCACAAACGATATGCATATAGATAGTCAATCAATTGCTAGGTCACCATATTTTGATGAAAAGGACTTTGCTTATAATAAAACTAGGATCAAAATATTTGTTAAGTCTATGAATTTTGATACTTGGAATATTATCGAAAATAAACCGTATATACCTAGTAAAATAAAAAAATGTTGCTATTATTCCTAAATCGTTGTATGAGTTGGATGAAAACGATAAAAAAGATATTATTTTAAACACAAAAAGCAATGAATGTTTTATACTGTGTTTTAAGTAGAGATGAATTTAATAGAGTATAAGCTTGTGAAATGAGTTTAAAATTTGCAATTTGTTTAGAATCACAAACGAAGACACTAACGAAGTTAAAGAAAACAAATCGAGTATATTGGTGCATGAATATGAATTCTTTTATACGGAGAAGGATGAAACCGTTAATTATATGTTCTCTCGTTTACTAAACTTACCAGTGTTTTAAAGTTATTTAGTAGAAATTATTGAAATGAAAATTTTGTTAAGAAAACTCTACGGATTCTACCAAGAGGATGGCAATCAAAAGTGACGGTCATCCAAGAGTCAAAAAATCTCAAGGTGATCAAGCTTGAAGAGCTCATTGACTCTCTCGTGACACACCAGATAACTGTGAGAGCCAATGAGGAGCAAGATCTCAAAGAAACAGAGATTGTTCAACGGAAAGAAAATACTATCAAAGCCTTATCAAGTAAAAGAGTCAAAATTGAAGAGGAGAAAATTGACGATGACTTGAAGCACATAGTGAAAAGCTTCGGAAGATCCCTTAAAAAAGTCATGGAAAGGCTCAGTTGAAAGAAGAAAATGCGCACAAAGAAAATGAGTCTAAATGCTATGGATGCGAGCAGAGAGCCCACTACAAATCCGATTCTTCTTCTGAAGAAGAAGAAATAGCCAACATATGCTACATGGTTAAAGAAAACAAAGCAAGTAACTTTTTTAACAATTGTGATTCTGATACTTGTGAAAGTGATGGTTAATTGTTAGAAATATTTAATAAATTTGTTGTTAACTTTGATTCTCCTCAAAGATAAATATAAGAAGCTAAAGAATGAGAAATATATATTTGATTGAAAAGCGTACTAGGTTATGTTTAACTTTTAGATAATGAGATTAATGCCTTAAAAAAGACTAACCTTGAATTCGTCGGACAACATGAAAATCCATCATTTTCTTTGGATAATAATTGATTGATTTGCAAAAAGAAAATGATCGGCTCGATGACATAGTCCTCAAATTTACAAATGACAAAAAAATTAGACATGCTATTAGGGAGTCAGAAGGTATTTCTCGACGAAGTCGGTGTCAGGTACAAACCCAGGTAGAGAAAGAAGTTGTATTTGAAGACTTGAGCCCAAATGGAGAGGGGCTTGAGATTAGAGGTGGGCGTCGGATTGGAGTTTTGGATCCGATCGGATTGACTCCAAAACTCAACCTGAATCCGATCCGATCCGAATTCTGGCAAAGTTATCATATCAGATCATCTGTTTTCCCGAGAGCATTTTTCAGAGAGCAATCCAATATCCATCGTATTTTTCCGAAAGGGTTTGTTGCAATTCGTCGCGGGGTTCGGAGTCGATCGCCAGGGTTCGTCGCGGTGTTCAGAGTCGATCGTCGGAATTTCAGAGAGAGTTACGGATTTGGGGATTTCAGATTTTCGATTTGGAGTTCGATTATAAACGACAATCTGACGTTCAGATTGGATCAGATCACCTTTGAATCCGATAACGATCAGATCCGATAAACGATCTGAACGTCGGATCAAAACTCGACTTTGCCGACCGAATACCGTTGTCCAATCTGACTCGATCCGATCTAATCCAATCGGATTGTCAGATTAGATCAGATCTGTCCAGCTATTTGAGACAGTCTCGCATGCCTTTTGCTGTCATCCAACATTGGGCCCTGCCGAGCCCTATAAGTCCGGCCACTGGGCTGCCAAGCTGGGGTTTGGTGGCTGACGATGACTGCATATGGTTGACAATGAAAGTTCTTTGGAGCCAAGTTGAAGATTATTGTACTTGGGAGTCTTCGCTGCACATGTCTCAATTTCCACCATCTTAACTTGGTCTACCAAAAGGTTATCAGATGAACGCTCGTGCGGTGGGCAGTTCGGACACGCCAATCAAAAGTTCACCGCTTTTGGTTCAAACATGGGCCAAATGGGATCTCCGCCTCCCGGTTATAACAAAAAAATGTTCTCTTTGAGGTTAATCGACTTTTCTGATTCATTTAATAATGCATATAAGACCAAAATTTCATGCGAATTTTAATTTTTCGTGTATTTGATCGGAAAAGAAATGATTTTTTTCGCCAGCAAACTAACAAGGAATTGACAGATGACAATGGCTGGCTGCCTTCTCGACTTCTCCATCATCTAGTAAAAGTCACGTTTTAAGCTCTCCCTCTCGCTCTCTCTCTCTCTCTTCCATGGCGCTTTCTTCGTCTCCGTTGTACGTTTTGTCTCAGACTGGAGTGAGAGCAAGAGGGTCGGTCAATTTCAGAGGCTGCTTCTTTGTACCCACGGTCTTAGCTCTCATCACCTGTCTCTCCATCCTCTTCTACATCTCTACCACCTCTCATATCTTCGTTCTTTCTCGGGGACCTTCCAATTCTCTGCTCCTCAGATCAACATCCGAGACCCACTTCCCGATTCCGCCTCTCAACCTCTCCGCCACGCCTTCTCACCCAACCACGAGGGCTCGTTTCGGGGAAGACGTCGACGCTACTGCTCATCGGATACCCAGTCAACGCCCAGTTCTTCTGCCTCCATTTGCCCCGAATGGTATGTTTGGCTTCTTTCTCTCCTTCCAGTCTTGTTGAGCACAAATGTTGTTGATCACTTCACGAAAATTTATGGAATTTGGAATGATGCTGTCTTCAATTTCATGATTATTGCTTGTTTCAGTCGTCAGTGGTCCTTACTTCGCATTACCTCTCCTCTCTCCACTGCCATCGGAGGTCTACTTTTTCTCTACTAATTGAGGGTTTGTTTTTGCTGCTGATTTGAATTTTATGATTAGATGTCTAAGCTATGAATCTATACTAGTCCATCCCACTTTGTGTTTTGGATCCATACATTCCTCTAGGAAGGCAAGAGTGTCAAGATTTAGGCGGAGCTAGTTCGTCAAGACCCAATTACTTGTAGGCTATTTGAAGAAATTTGTCTAGCTTTTGGGTCATTTAAGTTGCTGCTCAGAATTTGCTTTATAATAGCAGAAATTTTGGGGCTTCATGGTTCCGGAAAGAAGGCGAAGGAGAAGGAGAACGATGTGTTCCACGACAGAGAGATATTTATGCAGGATTACAATGAAATGAATCGAAAGTTTAAGATATATGTTTACCCTCACAAGCAAAACGATCCATTTGCCCTGTCTCTGTTGCCCATGGACGGCGAGCCTTCCGGAAACTACGCCAGCGAGAGTTACTTCAAGAAGGCTCTAATGAAGAGCAGTTTCATCACAAAGGACCCCTCTGCCGCAGCTCTTTTCTTTTTGCCTTTCTCAATTGCCGGCCTGAGGCACGACCGGAGAGTAAGCGTCGCTGGAATTCCCTACTTTGTCCGAGATTACATCTACAATGTGAGTCACAAGTACCCTCACTGGAATCGGACTGGAGGGGCTGATCATTTCTATGTTGCTTGTCATTCGGTTGGCCGATCTGCATTGGATAAATCGAGGGAGGCGAAATTCAATCTGATCCAACTCGTGTGCTCATCCAGCTATTTTATACCTGGATACTTCTCTCACAAAGATGCAAGCCTTCCTCAAATTTGGCCGAGGCAGAAAGACCCTCTGAATCTTAGCTCAGCTAAAAGGTTTACTTCTCTCTGTGTAATCAAGAGATGAAATGTTTTCTTGGAGACTGAATTGCGTTGGCTGAACAATTACAGGAAAAGGCTTGCCTTTTTTGCTGGAGCAATGAATTCCGGGGTTCGTCAAGAGCTCCACAAAGCCTGGAGAAACGACTCGGAGATCTTCGTTCATTATGGTCGGCTGAAGACTCCTTATGCAGATGAATTGCTCCGAAGCAAGTTCTGCCTCCACGCTAAAGGGTTTGAAGTAAATACAGCCCGGATCGGAGATTCTATATTCTATGGTTGTGTTCCGGTGATTCTCGCCAACTACTACGACCTTCCATTCACGGACGTTTTGAATTGGAAGAGTTTTTCGGTGGTCGTTGAATCTTCGGATATCCCTATGCTCAAGACGATTCTCAAAGGCATTAGCGACGAAGTTTATTCAAAGTTACAAAATAACGTGATGAAGGTGCGTCAACATTTTAAATGGCACGAGCGGCCCGTGCAATTCGATGCGTTTCATATGGCAATGTACGAGCTATGGCTGCGGAGGAGTTTTGTTCGAGTTGCTCTGTGAAGCACAGATGGATATGCATTTGGTTAGGCGTTGTTTCATATGTTATTCTTGTAAGTGAATAAGAGGGAGGGAATGTGTACATATAATTATCCAATTGCTGCACTCTGCCTATTTCCAAAATGAAGACGAGTTTAGAAGTTGTGTGCTAAGCTTCCATCTATTAGAAGTGCTCCCTATTTGTTTCATTGAATTTTCTCTCGACTTAGTGAATTTAGCGTTTTTAATTTGAAACGCAGAAAGATGAATGGGGTAATATATGAGGGTGAAAACGATAAGTTAAAAGATTACTTTGTTAGTTCATCACAGAAAGTGTGCTACTGATACATAAACTTCCATTCAAAATTGGAATTATATAGTTTTAACAGCTTATTAAATTAGTGAAAAGAACGGTCAATTTGCTTGATTCCCAACCATAAAGAACGATCAATTAGTAAACAAATAGAGAAATGCATGTTAAATTAAGAGATTGACCAAGTTACAAGTATTCCGATGACGTTATCGTTGTGTACTTGGTTAAGACCGTGCAAACTTGGAACATTTGCTAATGGTGATGACATGACACCGAGAAAAATGACCATGGCGATGCAAAATTGTTTGATTTCACTTTGAGGCTTGACAATAGGTGATCATAATTAGGGATGAGGCTCATGGTTTTAATCGGACAATTTCTATTACCTGAAGATCAATATGATACTGTTTAGTTTGGGTTTTAGATTATAGTTAGCCGATCCAAATCCACTTTTTAAGCGGGTCTGGTTCAATTCATCGGCTTAGCGGGACCGGACTATTAGCCCTACTAATAATTGCCCAATAGATACATCATGGCATTTTTGTCCAGGTCTCACTTAGTTGTTTTATAACTGTTTAATTTTTTATGAAACAATGACTGATTGATCTCCGGGTTCTACCACTAAAATACACTCATTTACAATGTTTTATTTGATTTCTAGACGATCATATCAGACAAAAGATAAGAAAATTGCTGGCTTATTTTTAAATAATAGATTGCGCCTAAACATGAGTTTAGTCGATGTGGTTGTAGAAAGAGTTCTCGAAAGCTTCGACGTGCTCCTTCTGCAAAACCATGGCAACCCTCAAAGATCCATCGTCGTCTCCGGGTTTGCATGGTATGATGAAGATCTCTCCGTCGTTGTATAAAGCTCCCGGTCCGACGAACTCCGGCTTTCCCCACCCAAAATCTGCGTCGTAGATCGGTAGACTCACCCAGGTGTTGATCGCCACGTTTGGGTTTCCCCAGTACGGTGCTTCCCTTTCTGTCCCCTCCTCCACCCCCAAGAACCTTATCTTGTTAACGTCTTCTTCACCCTTCATGTAATCGAGAGCCGATCTCACGTGTTCGTCCGTCACTCTCTCTATTCCTGCCCTTATCTTTCCTGCTGCGTACCTCAGAGGGTTTCTCTCAAGCTCCCCCCAGAAGCATATCGGCGTCGCTGTCGCCAGCACTGCGTTTCCGGCGTATTCCAAAGGGATGGCTGGTTTTACTCTGCTTCTAATCTCTGCCACCAGCCGAGATCTTGTGGGCTGCAGACGGCTACTGCTGGTAATCTTGGCCCGACAAACTGATCTCCACAAATGCCCCGCTACTGCTTCGAATCTGGAGTAAGGTCGTCGTCCTTTGCTCCGCTCTTTATCTTCTTCGTCTAGGCTTTGTTCGTTGGCGGTCTTCTTTATTCGTTCCACCTGCTCTTTGGTGAGCCTTAGTAAAAGGCCCGCGGTCGCTTTTCCTCTCTCATCTCCGTTTTCACGACCTATCAGAAGAGGTGGCCTCTGAAACTCTTGGTGATCGTGATGAGAAGCGTTATTACCGGCCGGTGTTTGTTCATAGTAAGAACGCAACAAATCGCGATCATGAATAGGAATACTTTCGCTCAATTCTTCGTCGGGAAAGACGACGGTTGGCGATGATCGAGCTAGTTTCGCCCACCATTTAAAGAATCGAAATCCAGCCCAACCATCCATAAGAGTGTGGGAAACCACCGCCCCAAGGGCAAGAGAGCCGCAGGAGAAGCTGGTTATTTGAACGAGAAGTAAAGGGCAGTCTTCAATGGGAGTCTTAGTGCAGTCAACTTTCGGAAGGAGTAGTTCAACAGCTTTGCTTCTGGGATGGAACTCCCCAAGCTCATCGGCATTTGCTTCATAGACGGCTTCAAAAAGCTTGGCTCCCATAGCGTTGCATTCCAACTCCAGTCTTCCCCTGCGGATGCGGCGGAGCCGGCCAGCCAGGGGATAGTAGTGAACCAAAGCAGAGGCCAACGAGCTTCGCAGAACCTCGGCCACGGAAGGGAGCTGGGCGGAGTTTGGGCTGTAAAGGAATATGACGGATGCATAAAGTAGACTCATGTGCTGATCGCACTCCGACAAACTCATTCGCCCCCTTGGAGTGGGCTTGCTAGGAATCACCGTCGAACAAGACGTGATGACGGCCATTATATTTTCTAGACCTGAGATTTGCTCGGTTAGAATTACATCCAAACACCTTCATTTATAGCAACATTCTCTATCACTTCCATGGCTGAAAATGGTAGTTTCGTCTGCTGTAAGGAGAGAATGGTGCATCCATGGCGCCTTGCATGTGAAACATCTGGCAGAGTCAAAGATAGTGGCAAAGACTTTGGTCAAATAAAGCCAAATTCAATTCCAGAGAGATTGAGAAATTTGACATTTCTTACTTACCTACTACAGTCCCGATTGCGTAGTTTAGGCATTCAAACAAAAAAACAACCGAGATATTGTGAGCATGAGAGTCTTTGCAAATCCGAGGAGAGACTCAAGATAAGAGCTTGGAAAGCGAGGATCTCCATTAATGTACTTTCTACTGTTGACAATTGAATGAATACGGCGAAAAGAGAATAACAAATGAAATACATATGCAGATAAATAAATCTAGAATGAATATCATAATAGAATTACAGAATTTTGACTCTAGTTTATATTAATTAATCAAGGAAACAAAAGTTTAATGAGATTAATAGTATGAGCTATTGCCTTGCCTAAAAAGAATTTTGGTCATATCGAACTCTAACAATCTCTGCATTGACATGAATTCTATGAAAGAAAGTCTTGATATATGGTCGTTAGTCACTCTCCAAGACCACTCCATCTCAAATCAAATCATGATCTTCTAATTCCATGCAGTTTCTTGATGGCCCGTCTCAGTAATAATGTTGTTTAGGTTTTAAACACATTTAACATGGGATGGGCAAGACTTAACAAAGACTGCAAATTAGACAAGAATTACTAATTTTAATTCAATTTCAGTCAACATTTTTAAAAAATTGTGATTTATAGTCCAATTTTAATCTTTAGGTTCAAAAAGCCATGACACATTTCAATGGTTGTAGCCAAAGGGTCACGTACCGAGTCACGTGCACACTTTGTGAGTGGGCATTATTGAACAACTCCTGGCGCAAAGGTGTGCACGCAGCAATGGTCGGGGCCTGAAGGAGCGCTTTTGGGAATGACTGCGGCCAGAAAAGGGGCGCGTGCATAAACGGTCATGGCGAGGGGGGCTGCCTTCATGTGCACATGCCAGTTCTCTGGAACGGGCGTTATGTGCAACCAGATGGTTAGCACGATGCAGATCAATTGATGTTCCACTTAGCGTGGAAAAATGTATGCTCGAAGATCAAGACCGCGCTATCAAGAAGATAGACGGAGTTTTGACGAGCCAAGCACGTACTCGAGTGGCCGGACAAGTGTTGTCTCGGCAAACTAGTGCGGCGCAAAATGATGGAAAAGAGAGAAGGGAAAATACCGCTCAAGAAGGAGGCAGACGTGGCTCGGAAGGTTGGCAGAGGTGGACGACGAGGCAACTTAGACACTCGGGCGGCTGAGTGGCTAAGTTCGGTAGACCTCGAGGGAACGCTCGGATATGACTCACCGGTCGCTCGACAAGGGGTGACGCTCCTTGGCCGGATGTGACTCACCAGAGAAGAGGGGTCCGGGGATGACTATCAAGTAAGGCACAATGCTCTCTTATTTGATAAACTTCACTTAAAAATAACAAGGGGAGAGAGTACATTATATAGAGTGAGGAAGGGTCCTATAAGGCAAGCCTAGGGCCCATGAGGGTGGTTCCCTACAAGGAAGGTGGCTGACCCCTTAAGGTTCTTTTCCTTATTCTAAGATTTAGAAAACTCGGAAAAAATAGAGAAAAAGGCCGATGAGCCTATCGGGCGGGCTTGGCAGCCTCGGACATGTCCTCGGTTGCAATCGTGGGCCTACTGGGCGCTGTAGTGTGTGCGCGCGATGGTGCCAGGGTGCGCGCGGCCACTGCCGTGATGTTGAGTCGTGCGTGCGCATGTGTTAAGTCTAAAAAAGACTTAATATTCACGTGGTTTTAGTGGTCAAATTGCTAGGAATCAGTAATGATTTAATTGCAATAATCGAATTTTTATGGATAATTGTGCAGCCATGCCACAGCATCCGTAACGCTGTTTTTAAATGATTTTACTCGATATTTCGTACATTTTGTATTATCACAGAATATTTGTTTCCATGAAATTGCAGAAGATTAATGAAGATAAAGGCCGAATCACGAAAAAGAAGGAATAATCAACTTTAAATTATATTTGGAAACAAGAATATCTTTGAAGATTTGGAAATCTTTCCTAATCTCAACTACTTTCTAAACCTATCCAATATCTTCCTCCAAATCGCAACCGCCTCTCAGATCTGCTTAAACCGCACGAAGTCTACTTAAAGAAAGGTGAATACAACGAATTGGGTGTGTAGAATTGGAGAACGAGATTCACGATCAAGCTTCGGGCGTAAAGCCGAAGAAGAGGTTCACGGCGACGATCACGGCGGCGGGGAACGAGGCTGTGAGAACAACGGCTTTCGACGGCGAGGACCAAAATTCTCTCCCTTTGCTTTTCGTTTTAATTTTCGTGAATTATATGAACTCCTGATAGTTAGTGTAGAACTATTTTGTTTGAGTTAAAATTAGGATTTTTCATACATTGATTTGCTTAATGAAATTGCATCCTATCTTTTAGAACTCGTTTTAATAAGTGTTTATATATCTTTGTTTTGCTGTGATTATCCCTCGAGCAAACCTGAAAATTATAGTTTTGCATTGATATCATTTAGGGGAACGCGACAATACGCCATTGCGTGTTGCTAAGACGTGTATTAAAACCATTATGTGGTTAAATCGAGTGACACAGTTTAGCTATGAGTGTTTTCGTCATGTTCATTCCAACCTAGTGAGGTCAAATCGAACTTATTCTTAAACCTAACCATAGAGGCAACGCCAGCCCAGATTTATTAGTGTTCGGACCAGAACTAAACTGATGTTGTGACTAATGCTGCAGCACCCACCGAAGGCAGTTCAAGTAAATCAATTTACGGAAAGTCCTAGTCGAGATTCTTACGAATTCTCAATTCGACCACCAACTTTACTTTTCTGCTTAATCTAGGTTATTAATTATATACTTTAATTATCTATAAGATAAATATAAAAATAAAACCTTTAATGCTATTCTTTATTCTTTATGATACTTTGCAATTTATTCTTTAAATTGGAGATTTGACTTGTCTTCGTGGGATCGATATTTTTATTACTACGTTGCGATAAGTGCACTTGCGTTTTAGCGATTACATTTTCAAGCAACAGCGGGCGACGCTGCCGTTGTTGCCGAAAGTGATGCTAAGTTGTACGCGCGCGGGCGACGCTGTTCTTGCGGAGTGTGTCGGGGCGCACGCCATTGTTGCCGAAGTGAGCGCGTGGTCGGAACATGTGGTGCACGCAAGGCTGAGCGCGGGTAGGCACGCTTTCTCAATAGTGGGCGCGCGCTGGGTGCGTTGTCTTGATAGTGGGGGCGAGCGCTGTCTCGATAGTGGGGCCCCACGCAGGCCGAGTTGTGGGTGTCCAAGGTGCGCGCGCGCCATGATCCTCGAGATCTCACTCGAACAAGTCTTTCGGGTGTCCTCTATCTTTCTCCGAGGGCTTCTCAATGTCCATGTTAACTGCAAAAATAACAACTAAGTTAGTTAAAACTTGGAGGTCGGGACCGTGCGTCGAGGGGTGCGTGATGGTGCTCGGTCGTTGCGTGATGGTGCTCGGCCATTGCACATCATCCTCCCGGGATACTTGAGGATTTGTCCCCAAATCTGCCGCGGTCTCCTCTTCTTCGAGCTCTGCTTCTCCCTCATAGTTGTCTAAGTAAGGAGACAAATCTCGGACATTGATGGTAGCCGAGATTCCGTACTTGTCGGGGTAAGCACGCACTAAGGTGGAGCCCTTTGCTCGACCCATGTGGGGAGAGGGCGGTCATCCGGATATATGTCCCGATAAGTCTCGATGAGCGCTCGGATCCCGTTGATTATGTCGTGCTCTTCCATTTCGGGTTCGCGGTAAATGAGCACCATGATGGGGTCATGGTGCCGAAGGGATCTGGTCAATTCCTTCTTACCTATGAATAATGCGGCTTTGGTCGCGGCCTCCCTTCGTATTGCCTCGTCCTTGCTTATCTGCTCGGGCGTCAAGGAGGCCAAGGTGTAAGTGCGCCTATCCATTCAGAAGGTGTAGGCGTTGGTGAAGCCGTCATGTCTTGCTCGACGGTCGTATTGCCACGGTCGTCCGAGCAAGAGGTGTGTGGCAGTCATGGACACCACGTCGCACATGATAGTATCCTTGTATTGGCCGATGGAGAACTCTATGCGCGTCTGTTTATTTACGCGTAGGTCCTCCTGATTTGTTAGCCAACAGAGTTTGTACGGCGCGGGGTGCTTGGACATCGGTATTGACAGATTTTCCACCAAGTCGTTGGAGGCGACATTGGTGCAGCTGCCTCCGTCGATTATCAGGGAGCACACCGTGTTCTGGATGGTGCACCTGCTGTGGAAGATATTCTTCCGCTGATGAAGCTTGGACTTAGGTTGCACGGATAGTATGCGCCTAATCATCATGAGCATGGGGCCCTCCGAAGCGTGGCATACCTCGCTGGTGTCGTCGGGTTCCCCGGTCGGAACTTCGGTCTCATCCTCGCTCATGAGCTCTTCGCTCCCTACTTGGAGGAGCATTACTCGTCGGTTAGGGCATTGCTTGGCAATGTGACCGTGGCCCAAGCACTTGAAACACTTGATCTCGCGGGCTCTCGGTGGGTTGCCTTCTTTTGCCTTAGTCTCCGGATCTTTACCTGGTCCCCATATTGTTGGGATCGGGACCTCGTCTTCAATCTTGGAGTCGAATGGAATCGGATCCTTCGAAATGATGCGTGGTGCGGTGGTCTTCCGTCTCTTGAGTTTGCGTTCAACCCTTGTGGCTAGCTCAATGATGCTATCTAAGGAGCCGAGATGTTGTAGCTCGACCACATCACTGATTTGTCAATTAAGTCCTCGCGAGAACCGAGCAACAATCTGCTCCTTGGGCTCGTGCAAGTCACACCAAATCCGTAAGGTTTTAAATTCAGTGAGGTATTCCTCTACCGTGGCACTGCCTTGCTTTAGTGACTGGAGCTGCAGGAAGAGCTCCTGATGGTAGTGGCTGGGCACGAACCGTTTACGCATGAGTGCCTTCATGGCTCTCCATGTCGGGACATCTCCTTCGCCGTCTCTCTGTCGTTGTGCACGGGTGCTGTCCTACCATAGACTAGCGTACCTGGTTAACTAGAGGGAGATGAGATGGAGTTTAGCCTTCTCCGAGTAGTTGCTAAACTCGAAGACCTTGTCCACCTTCTCGGACCAGTCCAGGAAGGCGTCCCCGTTGCATGCGCCGTTGAATGAGGGCACATTCAACTTTAGGGCTCTCCATTCGTCCTCACAGTGATGTTGTCTTCCGTGGAACTCGTCGTCCAATCATCCGAGTTATAGTGAGGACCTCGGTTTAGATTAACGTCATGCCTTCTCGGCAACGGCTGCTCGGGCTCCGGCCTCTCATGAGAATTAGAGTGGTCCAGCCTTTTCAATATGATCATGAACTTCCTATGGAGGTCATCGAGCCGTTCCATAACATTTGGCTCGACCTTCCAAGGTTCGGGATTTTATGGCGCACTCGTGGCAGTTTGCTCATGGGCGGATGGCAATACCGCGTCACTTCGTGTTGTCAAGTCTTTTGTTGGGAAACAAGCAACAACGAGTAAGCGTGGGTCGAGAGCTCTGGCTCTGATACCAAATGATGTGCAACCGGATGGTTAGCACGACGCGAATCAAGTGATGTTCCACTTAGAGTGGAAAAATGTATGCTCGAAGATCAAGGCCGCGCTATCAAGTGTTGTCTCGGCAAACTAGTGCGGCGCAAAAGGATGGAAAAGAGAGAAGGAAAAATACCGCTCGGGAAGGAGGCGGGCGTGGTTCGGAAGGTTGGCGGAGGTGGACGGCGAGGCAACTTAGACACTCGGGTGGCTGAGTGGCTAAGTTCGGTAGGCCTCAAGGGAATGCTCAGATATGACTCACCGGTCGCTCGACGAGGAGTGACGCTCCTTGGCCGGATGTGACTCACCAGAGAAGAGGGGTCGGAAGATGGCTATCAAGTAAGACACAAGGCTCTCTTATTTGATAAACTTCACTTAAAAATAACAAGGGGAGGGGGTACATTACATAGAGTGATGAAGTGTCCCTAGAAGGCAAGCCTAGGGCCCATGGGGTGGTTCCCTACAAGGAAGGCGGCTGGCCCCTTAAAGTTCATTTCTTTATTCTAAGGCTTAGAAAACTCGAGAAAAATAGAGAAAAGGCCGATGGGCCTATCGGGCGGGCTTGGCAGCCTCAGACGTGTAGTGTGCGCGAGCAATGGTGTCGGTGCGCGCGGCCGCTGCCGTGATGTTGAGTCGTGCGTGCGCGAGCGACGCTGTTGTTGTTGCCAAAGTGATGCTAAGTTGTGCGCGCGCGGGCGACGCTGTTCTTGCGGAGTGTGTTGGGGCGCACGTCGTTGTTGCCGAAGTGAGCGCGTGGTCGGAACATGTGGTGCACACAAGGCTGAGCGCGGGTAGGCGCGCTGTCTCAATAGTGGGCGCGCACTGTCTCGATGTTGGGGGCACGCGCTGGGCGTGCTGTCTCGATGTTGGGGGCGCGCGCTGGGCGCGCTGTCTC